>PVJO010010886.1:0-62261 GCA_004026905.1 Hystrix cristata | reverse complement strand
TTAAATCCAGTAGTTTTTTGGTGGAGTTTTTTGGGTCTTCTATGTAGAGTATCATGTCATCCGCAAATAACGATAGTTTCACTTCTTCCTTTCCTATCTTTATTCCTTTTATTTCTTTCTCTTGTCTAATTGCTCTGGCTAATGTTTCTAGAACTATGTTGAATAGCAGTGGTGACAGTGGACACCCTTGTCTTGTTCTGTACGCAGTGTATCTTAATTCTTCTTTTTTTCCCCTTCTCCTCTCCTCCCTTCAACCCTTCTTCCCTTCCCCATTTACACTAATTTGTTTCCATTTTTAACTTCTGTTCTCTTTCTTCCTTTTCCCTTCCTTTCCTCCGCCCCCCTTGTTCCTCTTCCCATTTGAACATGTTCTTCCTACTTTCCCCATTATGCTTCTTATTTACCTTTTGGGATTCTCACACAAGAGAAACAATGTGATATTTAAACTTGTGTGTCTGATTTACTTCACTTAAGATTATGGTCTTGAGGTGAATCCGCTTTCCTACAAATGATTCAAGTTTATCTTTATGGCAAGTAGTAATCCACGGTATGTGAATACCACATTTTCTTTGTCCATCCATTTTTTGATGGGCATATGGGCTATTTCCGAGATTTAGCTACTGTGAATGGTGCTGCTATAAACACAGGTGTGCATGGACCACTGTGGTATGATGCTTTCCTTCTCTTTTTTGGTTTCGCTATATAGTTCAGATTGGACTTGAACTTGAGTTTACTATGTAGCCCAGAGTGGCCTCAAAGTAGCAGTACCCCTCCTGCCTCAGCCTCCTGAGTGCTAGGATTACAGATATGTGCCACGAGGCCTGGCTTCCACCTCTTTCCTTCCTTTCCTTTCTCTTGCCTTCCTAAACACTTCAGTCCTAAAGCCATTAAGCAGGATTAAGCAGGGCAGGACAAGAGGGGTGCCTTGGTGGGAGCCTGGTGGCTGATAGGAGATGTCAGAGTCCCTGCTGGGGCAGAGGACTGTCCACACTGGGGTGGCTGGAGTGACATAACATTTAATTCTAGGTTGACTGTAGAACTAAATGTGAGAGGCCACAAAGACAAAGCTTCTACAGAGGCATACAGAAGAAAATTGTCTGACCTTAGAGAAAAGTTTCTTAATCAGACCCACGAAAATCACTTATGTAAAAGAGATTAAACATTAAAAATAAGAACTCTGTTCAAAGGAAAACACCATTAAAAGAGGAAAAGGAAATCAATGGAATAGACGAAGATATTTGTGATACATATAGCCAGCAACAGGGTATGTGAAATGATATGTAAATAAATTCTATAAGTCAATACAAATGGGAGAGAGAACAAAACATAAAACTGGGCAAGAGATTTGAGAAAGTACTTCAAAGGAGAACATATTTAGGATTTCGATAATCATACGAAAGTTCTAAAATTTCATTAGTAATCATGAAAATGCAAATTAAAGCCACAATATTATACCAGTACACATTCCACCAATATAGCTAAAATTTAAAAGTCTGACAATAACAATAAGTGTGTTGGCAAAAAATGTGAAGAGACGGGAGTTCTCATGTACCACTTGTGGTACTGCAAATTGTTGAAACCACTTTGGAGAATAGTTTATTTTTTACATATTAAGTTGAAAAGCCTATGACTAATGAATTTCACTCTTAAAAATTCCACCCAATATAGAGGCATCCTTCTGTGTAATGAAAGACACAAAGCAGGGTGTTCTTTACACATTACTCATTCCACATATGTCACCAATAAAGAAATCATGACTGAACTATGTAACAACTCTTACAAACCAAAAGGAAAATAATGAACAGAAGTGTGGAGATAAAAGGTAAGCAGTTGCTGGGTGTGGTGGGACATGCCTGTCACCCCAGCATCCTTGGAGGCTGAGGCAGAAAGATTGCAAATTCCAGCCCAGCTTGGGCAGTTGAGCAACTTAGGGAGAGCCTGTCTCAAAATAAAAAATTTTTAAAAGGATTGGAGGTATAGCTCAGTATGATGTCCCTGAGTTCATCCCCATTACCTGCAAACACACACACACACACACACACACACACACACACACACTAGTTTTACCAATGAAGATAATCAAATGACCAGTAAACATTTGAAAAGGTGCTAATCTCATTAATCGTTAGCGAAATGCAAACTAAAGCCTTTATTCAATAATGTCCATCAGGACAGAATAAATAAAATGATTAGGGAGCCCTGGGTGGATGGTGAAGCTACCAAAAAAAAAACAAGCACATATCTTACCATGGACAAAGATTCTGTCCTTGAACAAACTTTAACCAGGATCTTCTGAGTTATCTTTTTAAAAATATTATTTTAATTATACAAAGTTATGGGGGACAGTATGCTAATTTTATACTTGTGTACAAAGTGTAATGCTCAAATCTGGATAGCTAAAAAGTCTCTCTCTTTAAACCTTTAAAATTTTTCATTAACATGCAATAATTGTGTACTTGTAGGGTACAGTATAATATTTTAATACACACATATAGCATATACTTATAAATCAGGGTAATACGTATTTCCATCTCCTTATCATTACTCTGAGTCCTCTTTTTGACTAGAACTTGACCTTAAAAAAAAAAGAACTTGACCTTGGCCTATAAAAAAATCAGACTTGTAACATTAAAAATTTAGTCCACTCTTCCCCCCACACTGAAAGATTTCAACACTAATTTATTTCTTTCAGAGCTAGGAAGGAACCCAGGGCCTTTACACTAAGCTGCATCCCCAGCCCCTTTTCTTTGTTTTGTTCTGACACAGGGTATCCCTAAGTCACTAAGTTGCCCATACTGGGCTCCGACTTGGGATCCTCCTGCACCAGAGTGCTGGGACTAGAGGCATGCGCAGCTGGCTGCTAATGTCTTTTCTAACAGCTCAGGATTGTAGCCCTTGGGTGACTCTGGGCCCCCTCAGAGCACCTGCCTGAGGAAGCACACCGCTGCCAAATGAATTCATTGTTCTTGCCCACGGCTGACTATAGGCCCCAGACCACAGTTTCTTAGGGCATTTACTAAAAATGATTTACATCTACAATTCCTTCATTTGTGCCTTTGAGATGTAGATATAGTCATCCTCAGTATGTGCGGGGGATTGGACCCAGGACCCGCCAGGATATTAAAATCTAAGGATGCACCAGTTTCATATGTAAGATGGCACAGTACTGCACGTGACACCTCCCCAAATACTTTAAATAGTCTCTGAGTGACTCAATACCTAATGCAATGTAAATGCTGTGCAGTGCATTATTTAGGGAATAATGACAAGAAAAAAGGAGGGGAGAGCCCAATATTTTCCGTCTTTGGTCAACTGAAGCCCTGGTGTGAAACCCACCAATACAGAGGGCCAGGTGTGTATCACCTTCAGCGTGAGAGTGTCTTTCTCAGGGACCTGCACGCCATTGAGATGGAGACGCAGGAGAAGGGGGCCGCTTCCTCCCGGCCTCTGGGGGAGCACAGGCCCTTAAATCTGATTAGCAGGCTCGCTGCCCGGTCATGGCACACGGACCGAACCTTTGTATTTCCCTCTCCTGACTCTCCCGAGCCCTTCATTTTCTCTTTAAAATCCCAGCCTGCTGTGCACAAATGGAAGTTGGGTTCAGTTCCTGCGGGGATCCCCTTCCCCATTCCCATAGTGATTGCCAATTTTAAAATGTCCTTACTAGCATACCTAGAGGCTGGCTTTGATTAGCCTTTTTTTTTTTTTGGTGCCAGGGATTGAACTCAGGGCTTTGCACTTGCTAAGCAAGTGCTCTACCACCAAGCTAAATCCCCAGCCCTGGCTTTGCTTATCTTTGACTCCTTAGGAAGGAGGGACAGGGTGAGTAGGCACAGGATTGTGTTGAGGGAAAAGTGTCATGGTGACTTATGGGTATGACCTCTCTCTCTCTCTCTCTCTCTCTCTTTCTTTCTCTTCTCTCTCTCCCACCCTGTCTCTCTTCCTCCCTCTCTCCCCTCTTCTCCCTCTTCCTTTCCCTCTCTCTCTCTCTCTCCCTCTCTCTCTGTCTTGTACTGCAGATTGAACCCAAGACCTTCATACTAAGATGCATCCCTTGCCATTTTATAATTTTTATTTTGAGACAGAGTCTTGCATATCACTTCGTTGCTTAGCTTAGCTCCCACTTGTAATCCTCCTGCCTCAGCCTCCCAGAGTGGTGGGATGACAGGCATGTGCCAACATGCCCAGCTGTGAAGTTCAATTTCTTTGCATGGGGTGTTGGTTACACTACTGGCTGCTGTGAGCTGAGGCCTTAGCTGTCCCCTTTTGATTCATAAACATTTCAGAAGGTTTGTTATATTTTATAATGTTTTTAAAGCATTGAATAAAACTGGCTCTACTGTGCCCCAGAGGTTTGTGCTCCATCAATCACATTCTGTGGATGTGAGTGAGAAGTGGGGCCCCTGATTAGCTCCTGGATAAAACCCTCGCAGACCTGGTGCTTGCTGATACAAATCGTTGTAGGAGGAACATATATTTTCATGTATTAGTAACTTTTTGAAAAGCCACTTATGTTACATTTTAAACTTTTGGTAGTGACTCTTTCTGCACAGTTATTGATTTCTTTGATTTTCTTAAAATGTATATATTATAGCATTGGGAAATCCCCAGACATAGTATCCAGGTAAATCTTGTCTTTGGAGGATGTTACATTTTGCTGTTCCTTTTATTTTTTCTTTAATTTTTGATAAAATTGATCACTCATGTAATGCTTAGTGTTTGTTATCTCCAGCCCCCAAATCCTTGTTCCCTCGTATTTACTCTTACAAATGGCAATGGGACATTTGATTGCATATGGCAACAAAAATAATATTCTATGCCTTTGAAAAAAATATAGAATTAAACTAAGCATGAGATATTAAATGGACAAATGGACAATGGGAAGGCCTGTGTAAAAATAAAGCATCTGCAGCAACCAGCACAAGCAAACTGAGCCATTTCTCTTGAGAAACCAGCCCAAGCATCAGTCCTGCAAGCCATAACTTAGACTTGCACAAGTCAGAATGCTGTTGCTACTCACGTGTGTAGGAAGGCAAAAACAAACCCTGGGACATTTGGCCCCAGATTACCAGGACTTGATTAATAACTGACAGCTTCTTGGATTTTTGTCCCCATTTCCAATTTAGGACCAAACTGAGAAAGCAAAATGCGTTTCCCTTCCCAATTAGGCAAGACACTTGCTTCTAGGGACTGTGCTCCTAACCTCCTCTGACTCACAGGCTCCAATGAGGGCCCCTAAAAATACCCTCTTTTTCCCACTCTGATGCTCCCCCACTCTTGGGTGGTCTTTATTTCTGTAAATGCCAACAGTACCCTGATGTCTTATAGGGAACGGGCACCATCAACAAGCATGCCTGAGACAGCTTTCTGAGTCACCAACTATGGCGGACACATGATCCATTACCTAACTCCTAGCAGTCTGCCCTCAAGGTTAAGTAATATGAATTGAGCCCATGGTGAGAATTTTAGGATACCATGTCAAAGGCTGCCTTCTTCTCCCAGCCTCCTTAACTGAGTTCACCATCTCACCTCCATAATTCATTCTCCTGTGGCTTGCTTTTCAAACTCTCTGCTCTGCCTTGCACCACTTTCCAACCCTTTCCAAGCTTCTGTCCAACATTCATTTCCTACCTTTTGCTTCCAAGTCCAGCCTTGGCTCCCAGATGTAAACAGGCAGTAAACTTGGGAAGAAGTTTCCAAGAACAGCCTTGGAATTTCCTTCTGGGATATAGTGTGCTTCAGGGCCACTGGAAGGGAAGCCCGCCCCATGATTTGTTCTGCAAAGATGGAGGAAAGGGGTCTGTTTGACTTTCAGAAGCCCTGTTCCAACTGTAAGATCCAGTGGTTTCCTGATTAGACAGAATGAAGGATGGAGTCCTGGCATTTACCCATTAAAGAAATGACGAGTAGGTCTAATTTGTGGTATCTCTAACTGATAGTTTGCATTTTAAGGTTAAGATATTTTATTGCTTCCAGATGGTCAGCTAACTTCCAGCCAGAGAAGCATTACTGTGGAGTTTAAGAATAGCTATGATGCAGCACAAGATTTTAATTATCATGTAAAAGATCTAATTAAAAAGACATACAGTAGTCGGCTTTTCACATGCTCAAGCCTATAAAAATCAGCAGTTTAAAAAATTACCTTAAGGAGGAAATTGGAAAATTATTCAATTTGAAGCAGAGACACTTGAGGAATTTCTCAAACTAGGGAACTAGAATTAGGGTAACAGCTTGCTCCTAGGCACCTTGATTTTTTCACATTGGCCCTTCTGTCTTCTTTTATGGCACAGACGTATGGCAGTTCCTCAAACCCTGTTGCTTCTTTCTTAGTTTATTTCTGCAATGAGGTAGATTCTTTGCAGTCAACCCAACAAAGCAAGCAAGCAAGCAATTGACTGGATTTTTTGGTCTCTGAACTTGACGCTCATGTTGAGACTTTCAATGGTCCCCTTATTAGTGACCTTGGGCAAAACACAGAACCTCTGATCTGTAAACTGGGAAGCCTTTCCAGACAGTTTCTGGAGGATATTGTGAAGCAGCTGTTGTTATTTGCAGTTTTGTAACGTGCACACACTCACAGACGAGGTTGAAGCCTCGATGGAGGGTGAGTGACCAGTGGGGAGAATTCTACAGAGATAGTCCATATCTGTACCATGCTCTCTGTAACGTCCTCTCCCTGACCCCTAATCTCTGCAGCAGAGATACATTTTGCAAGAGGAGAGGTAGTGTTCGTAGGAGGGATGGGACACCGAGTCCTGCTGGAGGCCATCTGGGCTCTTTGGACTTAATGATTTGGAACCAGGAAGCTGCTGATGTGTGGTGCAGTGACCTTGAACAGCTACTTTCTTCCCACTTCCCTGCGGGATAACGTCAAGACCTCCTGATCCATTCCTCCTCATTTTCTCTGCCTGGCACCTTGGAATAGCGCTGAAACAGAAAGCTGGAAGCAGCCAGCACAACTCAATTTAAAGCAGGCCCCCTCTTGCTCTTTGTCTTTGTGGCTTCCAGTTGTCTTAAAGCATCCTTACCTCCCCTCACTTCTCCTTCCCCTTCCCATCCCAATTTGAACTTGATCCAGGGGATTAATTTAATTAGAATAAACTTGAGGTCTCTGAATGTGTTAATCCCCTTCTCAAAAGCTGCAGTTTCTACAGCTCAGTCTCCTTTACAGCCCTGCCGAGTGCAGTGAGCCTTGGCCAGATACTATGAAGAGGAAAACTATCATCCTCCTGTCGCTCGCTCAGAGTTGGGAATCCTCATTTATTTGCCCCCAAAGCTGCTCTTCTTGATAAGCATGAAGCAGTCTGTCTACCGACCCACAATCTGTGGCATCTGTTTTCTCACTTCGATTATGGCATCCATTGTTTGATTAAGAGGAGGTAGGTGACACCTGGGCTGTGGGCAGTTAGGAAGGAATGAGGTGTGGTCTCCTTTCTGATAAGTCAGTGGGCATCAGGACAGGCGCTCCCTCCTGGGATCAGTAAGACTTAAAAGGCAGAAAGCTGGCCTGGGTCACAGGATGTCTAATTCATCACTTGAGTGATTATAATACCCTCGTCAAGGTCCCGCTGGAAATTGTGGGTGGCTAATAACTCCCTAGAAACGCTTTGCTTTCTTCTTGCCTTCCCTTTCTTCCTGCCATCTTCAGAAGTCAGATCTAAAAGAATGAGAAGGTTTCTGGGCCGTATCTTTTTTCCCCTAGAAAGAAAGCACACAGCATGGGCTATATATAGAAGCCTGGACAAGTTCACATCCCTCTTGTGGACAGTCACATTCTGATTATTAAGTTCACTAGGTTTTTGTTGTTTTTGTTTTGTTTTGTTTTATTTGGTACTGGGGATCGAGCCCGGGGCCTTTGCACTGAGCTACATCCCTAGTCATTTTTTTTCTTTTTTATTTTGAGACAGGGTATTGCTCAGTCGCTAAGTTGTCCTAGCTGGTCTTGATGCTGTGATCCTCCTGCCTCAGTCTCCTCGAATGCTGGGATTACAGGTGTGCATCACTGTGCCCAGCTCAGATCACTAGTTTTGATAACTAAATTAAACCAAGTTACTCGCTGCCAACAGCACTACGCACTTGTGTCCTGAAAGTAGAAAGAACTCTTCTCAATACAGTAATAAATAACTCATGAACAAATAGGAATTAAAACTATAATGAGACACCATTTCATACCCAGAAAAAAGGCTAACATAAAGGAGACTGAGCACACAAGTATTGGTGAAGATATAGAACAGCTAGTTGGTGTTTTTTTTTTTTTTAATAAAGTTAAGCACACACTTACCATCAGTTCCACTCTGAGGTATGTACCCACAAGATATCGAGCCACACAAGGGTTTGTCTGTGAATGTTTACAGCAATTTTACTTACACTAACAAAACCTGAAAGCGAGCCAGTGTTCACCAGTACAGGAACAGATGAAGAAACTAGAATATCGCCATATAGTGGAATATTCTGTGAATATTTTGAGTTTGAAAAAACTATGAATTTCTTTTGACACATGATGCAATGTGTATGAATCTCAAAATAGTTGTTCTGAGGGAAAGAAGTTAGATGAGAAATAATACATATTGTATAAGTTCCGTTATACAGAAAGTGTTTATACAAATAAATATTTTCTTGGGACTGCAGAAGGTTGTAAGTCAACTTTTTGAGATGACGAAATGTTCTGTATATCTTGACAGTGGTGGCTGTTACCTGGTCTGTTATGTGAATGAATATGCGTTAGTCAACTTTCAATCGCTGTTACAGAATACCTAGGACAGTCAACTTAATAAGAGAAAAAGTTTATTTTTGCTTCTGGTTTCAAAGGTTTCAGTCCATGGTTTGTTAGCTCTGTTGTTTAGGGCCTGCAGAAGCCCAGAACATCATGGTGAGAGTGTGTGGTGGAAAAGGTCTGTTCACCACACTCTGGCCACGAATAAAAGAGAGGGTTAGGAGGTGACCACGGTTCCAGTATTCCTTTCAAAGCCACATCCCCGTGACCTAAATTCCTCCCACTAGGCCCCACCTCTTAAAGGTTCTACCACCTCCCAGTAGCACCAGAGGCTGGGGACAAGCCTTTAACACATAGGTTTTGGGGGACATTTTCAATTCAAATTCTAGTAGGATATATTTGTGAAACTTCTTTGAAATATACACTTAAGAATGGTACATTATACCTCCTGTAAATTATATCTCAATAAAATTGATTTTTAAAAAACCATACATAATTCTAAATTCGAACAAATAAACACAATTGAAAATATCCCAAACATTCTGGGCGAGATGAGGAGTTACCATTGGGAAGTTGAAGCCAAAACTCATGACAGGAGAGGGAATCAGAAACTTTCGTGTTTCTTCAAGAAGAATTGTTTTCTCCTCAGAGGAGTTTCCCGTCTATGGTACTTTGCACGCAAGTGAGTTTCTCCAACCACAACTGTGGTCTGGCTGCTGAAGACTGAAGGGCAGTTCAGCGGTTCTATACAAAATTGCATTAATCACACTAAGAGTAAAACCAAGTTACTTGTAAGTGGCAGACGATAATGGCAATTCTGAACTCAGACGGTGTCAGCTAACATGTTTTTGTAAAATCTGCTTTGAGACATGAATATTCTGAATTTAGTGATGCTGCTGTGGGTCTGGAAGGCACAAAGCAGATGTTTTGATGTTGGCTTTATGGTACTCATAAAGATGTTCTCTGGTGTATTGGGCACAATGAAGCTTTCTCTTCCTATCAAATTCAATATCTCCTTTATTTCTTTTTACAGAAATACAAGTCTGCATGTATAATGGCAAAGACGAGCCACATTCCTGTGGAAATACTCCATATTTCAGGCTGAAGAACATAAACAAGGGTCACTCGGGGTCCAACTTTCTGACCCGTACAGACCAGGGACTCCCCATTTATTTCTTCAGTTCATGAATTCACACATTTGTTCAGGTAGCATTCACTGAGAAGCTAGTACGCAGGTACGGAGGGTGGTTTTTGAATTTCTGTATCTCACAGTCCACTGAGTAGCAAAAGTGAACAAATAATTTCAAAGCAGTAAGACAATTGAAGTGACCGTTCACAATGCTGTGGGAATACTCACCCACAGGGAGTGAGGCATAAAAACTAGGGAATTTGAGATTTTGCACACCTACACAGGCACGCTCATGCACACACACACCTCCACACAGTTACCTGTCACACTGACATGCCAACCCACGATGAATATTTCACCTGTAGACTTCTCTAAACCTGTACAAGGCTGAAAAATAACAGAAAAAAAGTAGGTAAAAGAGAAAAGCTGAGTCTCCAATCTTGGGATGATGAGGATGCTTAATCCTATTTCCTTCATCCTACTGAAGCATAAACAATCTTCTAAGTATGCAGCAGAAAAAGAGCACTTTGGTATAATTTATTTATTCATCTGATTTATTAATGTGTGTGGATGCACGTATTGATTGCTGATATGCAATTATGCAGATACATTTCTCCCAAATCCACAAGATACTTTGATTTGGTTACATTGTTCTTGATTTCCATTCTTTGTTCTGGATTTCCGTTTTCCTTTCTCACTTTGAGATACCGTCAACTTACTTGTCCTCTTGGGTAAAGTGATCAATATTTCAAAAATGTCATTTATAAATTTTGTAATGACATCTTGAAAATGAGGTTTAATAGTACAGCACCGTGGGCTGACTGTGTGATGGGAGAGGAGAGTGAGTCCTTCATATCTCGCTCCCTGATTTCAGTCTGAACCAGGCACGTAGGTGTCTGCTAAGTTATGATCATCTAAGAAGATGTAGTGTCAGGCTCAGCTCTCTGCTTTCTCTGAAGAACCTCTGTGCTCCCAGCGGTAGTGACTGATATCCATTTGCATCAAGCCAGGCCCAGACTCAACCCCATTCTGTGGTCCAGGAGATAGCCAGGCCTTGAGCTTGGTCGGTGGGAGGCCGGGACGCAGAGAGATCAGATATAATAATGTCCAGGGACTCAGCTGCTGATGAACCAGCCTGCTGATCTAGCTCTGCCTGTATGGTCCAAGGTCAAGCCTGTCTCTGCCCTCTAGTTCCCTTTCTGGTTCCTTGTACCTGACACACACCTCAAACCTCCACCTGGTAGCCATTAGGTGTTGTCTTTTTCCTGGTCAGTATTTGTGATCATTAATCCTAATCTGTCAGCGTTACTAGATTAAGAAATGCCTAGAAGATGAGGGCAGCACACTCCTGGGTGTGTCTGGGTGGGTCATGGAGGCCTGGCCTTGGGTATTATATCTGATCCCTGGCCCCTTCTTTTCCGGCTCTCTTCCCCTGCTCTGCTTCCTGCCGCCATGAACTAAGCAGCTTTGCTCCACCAGACCCTTCCGCCATGATGTTTCTGCCTTTGAATACAGCCGACCACGGACTGAATCACCCAAAACTGAACTGAATTAAACCATTAAATTGAGCTTGTTGTGCACAGCTCGTTGTCCTTTAAGTTGGCATTTTGGGTACCGTGTCTCAGCATAAGAAAACTGACTAATACCAAGAAGGTAGTCAGTACCCTGCACCCCCATGTGGCCCCCTCTGTGTCGTGATGCCGGAAATAGCTAGGGCAGATCAGGCTCCCGCATATTTTCATTCCTCCAGATCTGGGGCTCACTTTCTGTGGCTGAGCCTCTCACCTCCCTGTGGCTCCTTGAGTACCATGTTCCATCTGCCTGCTGGGTTCCTCCATCATCTCTGTTGACTCATTCCCCTTAGTACCTCCTGTCTCCTGTCCTGACTGTCCGAAACCTGGTAGATACCCCCCGAATTGCCCCAGCCCCTCCTCAACCACGCAGCTGCTCCAGCCTCCCATCTTCCTGTTGCTGGATGTGGAAGACGAAACTGGTCAGTGCAAAGATTCGTTTAGTTTGATCTAGGGCAGCACTGGCCAAAGTGCAGCACTCACCTCCCTGGTGGAATTGCGTGGTCTGTGGACAGGGACGTTTTGTAAAAAAGTTAAACAATGTGCATTATTGAGCAAATATAGTTTTCAAAACAATCTCTTGGAAAAGGGCGGCGGCCTGTTGTGGTTCAGAATTTGAACTCTGGAGTCAGATTGATAGAAAAGCTGGCTGTTCTGTTTACCAGCTCTGGGACAGGTTACTAGACACTTCTGAGCCTCAGTTTCCTCATTTGTTAAATGGTCATGATAAGAAGAGTATCTACCTTATAAAATTCCTATGAAATACCCAAGTGAGTTAATGCTGCTAAGCATTAAGTTAAAATGTTTATATTAATACCATTACACTACCTAATAAAGTTTGCTTTGTTACTTGGTGGATGTTATTATCTAAAATTCAGCTAATTGGAAAAGGAAAGGGGTTTGCTTGAAAAACACAAAGATATTAATACAGTTGGAACTTGCGGAATTGCATGGTCTGTGGACAGGGACGTTTTGTGCTGTGTGTGTGTGTGTGTGTGTGTGTGTGTGTGTGTATTTGTGGATGTGTGGAACTAGGGATTTGAACTCAAGGCTTTCACATTGAGCTCCATCCCCAGCCTTTCTTTAATTTTTGTTTTCAGACACAGTCTCCCTAAGTCACTACATTGCCCAGGGAATGTGTGATTCTGCTGCTTCAGCCTTCCAGAGTGTTGGGATGGCCGGTTTGCCCACCATGTCTGGCCTGCAGTTGGTGAAAGATGGACAGATATACCCATTCAGGAGGGCTAAGCTGCTGTAACAAACAGACCCCCAACTTCAGGGGTGTATATATAAAAAGTTTGTTATTTTCTTCAAGTTAGCTGGTGTTTCTCCTCTAGGTGGTGTCTCAATGTCCCAGGGTCCCTTTGTCTTGTCACCATTGTGTTTATGGTGGGGGCTTGGTTGTTACCTTCGGGTTCTAGCAGAAAGTAAAGAGGGAAAGAAAACAATGAATGAAGCACCCACTTGTGTGAAAGTCCCTAGCCCAGAGGTGCCACATGTCAGTTCAGCTTGTCTTTGGCTGAAGTTTAATCCCATGTTCACACTTAACTGCAAGGGATGCTGGGAAAAGCAGACTAGCGTGTCCCAGGTTTTGATGGACAGCTGGCAAACTTGGAATGTAAGTGACTAAAGTTTGGGAAATATTTCTTCGGGTGCTTGTGGCAGGATTCTTCTTAGGATGTGGGCCAAGGAACAATATGGCAGTTAAAGACAGCCCATGGCAGAGAAAGGAGGGCCAATGAATGTTAGACTTGCTACTGACACTTAACACTGAGTTTTACCTTTCCTTATTCTTCCTTGTGAATCTCATGCTAGACTGTTCTGTAAAACTTGTGACTTGTCTTGCTTTGGAGGTGCCAGAGCAAGAAAGATTGAATTAACAGAATACAACCCCAAGCCCACCGAAGATGTCATCACCCTAATCCCCCAAATCTATGAATATATTAGCTTGCATGACAAAGGAACTTTGCAGATGTGATTAAAATTAAAGACTATAAGATGGAAAATCAGCCTGGATTATCCAGGAGGCCTAATCAAATCTATGAGCCTCATCAGTGGACTCTTTTCTGGCTGTGGTCAGAGAACCAAACATGGCACCATGAGAAGAACTCAGCCTAACATTGTTGAATTTGGAGGCGGAGGAAAGGACCATGAGCCTGGCAAAGTGCAAAGCCTCTAGAAGCTGGAAAAGACTAGAAGATAGATTCTCCTTGCTCTTATTTCAACTCATGTTGAATTTTAATCCTCATTGTAATCAGGTATTCGCAAGACCAAGTGTGTTATGTTTTGGATCTCAAATGTTCACCCAAAGGCTTATATGTTCAGAGGCTGGTTTTTTGTTAGTTGGTTGGGTCACAGAGGGTTAATCCACCAAACAGTTCTGAGCTAAAAGTGCTGTGAAGAGGAGGCAGGGCTTGGCTGGAAAAGGTGGGCCACTGGAGGTGTGACCTGGAAGGGTGTGTTCCTCACCCAAATCTTTCCTTCACTATCTGCTTCCTGGTGCCATGATGCAAGCATCTTGGAGCCAGCAGACCACAGACTAACTGTGAGCCAAGCTCTCGTAATAAGCCTTCTCTTTTAAATTGTGGGTGTTGGGTATTTTATCCCAGCGATGAGAAGGTGACTAAGACAAGACAGGACCATTTGGAGGTGAGCAGGTCATTAGGCAACATTCACAAAATGATTAATCCCTCCATAAGGCAATGGAGAAATAGTTTAGTGGGTTAATTTGAGGGTAGGTCTGTTATAAAATCCAGTTTAGCTCTGCCTCTTGGGTGGGTCTCTTTTTGTCATGTGACACACTGTACCACTTGGGGGCTCTGCAGAGAGTCCCCAACAGGTAGAAGGCCCCCAACAGAAGCACCTCCTGGATCTTGGACCTGCTGGGTCCTGGGTGCTGGACCGCTCCAGAAGCATGAGCCGAATAGAGCTTTACTCTTTATAAATTACCTGGTATTCTCTTATAGCAACAGAAAACAGACCAAGACAGCCCATAGAACCTGCAGAAAAGAAGTAGCCCTGTCGGCACCTTGCTCTTAACCCAATGAGATCCACATCAGACTGCTGACCATCAGAACTCCAAGGTAACAAGACTGTGGTGTTTTAAGCCATGAGTTGGTGGCGATTTTTCATAATAGCAATAGAAAACTAATATAAGAACCTTCGTCCCTGTCTGTGAAGAAATGTTAAAGAAAGAATTAGAGACATTGAAAAATGTTGACTGGGCCACCAGAGGTAGGGAGCACAAGGTGACAAAGGCACCCAGGTAAAGGGGGCAATCCCAACGACCCCCTCCGTCAGAGGTACTAGGGAGGGAATTCACCTTCTTGCAGAAACTGGGATGGAGGCCACTGAAGGAAAAGCTGACAGTGAGCCTAGGGGACTCAGGGCCCATCTGTGTACATGTCCTTGGCCATGAACGTAAAGTTGGCTAAGACAAAAAGCCCACAGATTTCTACTCATCCTTGAAATTCCACCTGCGATATTGGAGCTTCGAAAGCTTTGCTTGTTCCTAAAATACTTGCAGAGTGCTTTGGGCTGATCCAAATGAACTTTCAAAAGTAAGGCTCGCACTTCTGGTTAATCTCAGCTAGTCAAGAAGCTCAGGCAGGAGAACCCGAAGTTCGAGGTCAGCCTGGGTAAGTTAGAGAGACCTAGTCTCAAAGTAAAATAAACAGGGTTGGGGATGTATTTTAGCGGTAGACTGTTTGCCTAGAATGTGCAAGGTACTGGCTTCAATCCCCACAAATGCAAAAAAGTAAACAACAACAAAACAAACAAATAAACAAAAAAGTTGCCCTTGGTTGTTTCTCTAAACAACTTTCCCATTCAGCAAAATAACCCAAGAAGCTGTAGTTGCAAACGCCACCTCCAGAGGCTTTGTGAAACCTCCCAAAGCAGCTGCAGTGAAGCAGTTGTTGCTTAAGACCAGCATATAGACAAGGACAAGGGTCACCTGGGGAATGTGGATACACATTTAACGGGGCCCTGGTGAGGAAGCTAGTGGCTCCCGGGTTGTAGACAAAAGAAGCTCCATCCAAAACCCCAGGGCAGAGCTTAGACCTTAGCAGATGCTCCCAGCTTGTCCACCTCTGCCCCTGAACACTCATCTTTCACTCGTGCTAACTGGGAGCAGGACTTGCCAGGCAGGACCAGAGCTGGCCTGGCAGGGTCAGGCCGGGGAGTGGGGCCAAGTACCGATGACCTTCTGCTGCTGTCCCTCTTCTGGAAGATGCTCCTCCCAAGGCTCCTGCTGGTTCCTGCCTCTCCCATCTGCCTGCTCCACTCAGGCCAGAGTCTTGCCGAGCAGCGTCAGCATCACATGCTATCTGTGTGGCCATGACAAGGGACAACCTGGGTTCAGGCCTCTCCCCCTCATACGCCAAAGTCAGCACTAATCCCTTCAGAGCTCTTAGTCATAGAAACATCCAGCAATGAGCAGGTGGTAAATGTTGCTTTGCTCCTCCTCTTCAAGGGTCCTCTTTATTTCACTTAGGGTGCTTCAGAACAGACTTTCTTTTGGTCCTGTAAACGTTTACTAAATTAAGAAAAGACGTACATGCAAAGGAAAGTGAGGCCTGCACCTAGGAAGGACTGGAGTAAGCTTAGCTATGTTTCACAAGCACACTGGGCACCCCCAGTTATTGCCAGGGATAGCCTGGGGGGCTCTCAGTGAAAAGGAGATGGGGTGCAAGGCCAGAGAGGAGGGAGAGGGCATCGTCAAAGCCAGCTAGCTGTACTTGGTGGGACAGGCCCAGTACACGCAGTCACCCCGCGGGCACATTATTTCTCCCAAGTACAGTTTAATTCTTTTGGAGTTTGATTTATTTGCTACTTGCCCATTGTTTCTCCCAAGTACATCGTTTCTCCTGAGTACAATTTAATTCTTTTGGTGTTTGATTTGTTTGCTACTTGCCTCTCGAGCCAGGCAACCAGCTTCCAGTGTGCAGATAATATATATCTACTGTGCCCTGCACAGACTGGCAAACAGCAAACACTTAGTGAGTGTTCGACTAATGAGTAAATAGATGAATATATACTTTTTAGATTTGTAGATAAATTTGTGGATAATCGGTAGATAAAAAGGTGACCCAACTGCACCTCTTCTAGATGTCTTCCTGAAAAGAGTCAGGTGATCCGAGGCACCATGGCTCATAATAGCTAAATGTTGGCAGTGGCCTGTATGTCCATCAGTGGATGAACGGATAAAGAAAATGTGGTATACCATTCATCCATTGTGTGTGTGTATATGTATATGTATATGTATATGTATATGTATATGTATATGTATATGTATTGTATATGTATATATACACACAATGGATTACTACTCAGGCACAAAGAAAGATAAATTTGAGTTATGTGTAGGAAAATGGATACACTTTGAGACCATAATGCTAAGTCGAATATATCAGACACGCAAGCTTAACTATCACATGGTTTCTCTTATATGAGAAATTCAAAATATAAGTAATGTAAAGAGCAAAATAAAAGATAGATGATAGGAACCAGGGAGGTAGATTTTTGGAGATAGGAAGAGAATCTGGGAATAAGAAGAGGCAGGAGGGAGGGGAATAAAAATGATCGAGATGCCATAGGTATATGTACTAATTCCCCATGACAAATGTGCTTATTATATATTGTAAACATATATTACTATCCAAAAAGGTACACATATTAAGAGTGCTCTGATAGTGTTCCACAGAGGACTGGGATGCTGAGCTAGGACTTTCAAGAATGTTTGAGTTTTAGAGGGACTATAGCAATAGAAAGGAGGAATTTTAGTGAAATACAACTCCAGGGCTGCTGTGCAACTTGTTTTCCTCTGGGCCCAGGCTTCGGAAGTCCCTGGTGGGATTTTAGTTGGAAAAGGCCCTGGGGTGAGGGGGTATGGCCTTCCCCAGGTGGATGTGGGCTCAGTGTTTGTTTCTACCAACTACTGATATTTCTTGGTTGTAGTAACATTAATAACAATGATAACACCTAATATGTGTTGAGTGCCAAGAGGCTGAAATGCAAATAGACAAAAGCCAGAGCAAATATGACAATAGAGCTTTGCCTTCTGCCCCTGCTTCTTCACAACGCACAACTGCTGCATCGATCTGCTCAAACAGCCAGGACCTGGTCGTGAATCATCAGCTGCCCTAACGTTTTCCCTGCTTCTGATCTAGCTTCAACCGGAAAGCCGAGTATGTCCCTCTACCTGATCACACAGGCTGCCCGTGTCTAGGAGATCACCACCAATGTCCCCAGGCAATCAGTCTCCAGTCCTTTTCTCCACTCTGAAGTTTTCCCCTCTCCTCCGTCTGCCTTTGAGTGTCTGTCATGTGAGGTCATGGTAGCTGACTCCTTTCCTATAGCTTGTTCTCATTTAGGTGGTCTTGGCTTATTCCCACAACGCTTACAGTATGCCCAGCACTGAGCTGAGTCCCTTAGTATCCTTGAAAATTCACGAGACGGTATTATGGATATCATTCCTGCTTACAGTGAGGAGAGAGATAATACCCAGAGACTGCAGGCAACCTGCTCACAGATGCCACTTCATGTATGTAAGGCCTGGCACACAAGCTAGGGGTGCCAAGCACACTCCACACAGCTTGCTCTTTCCCATTTATTTGATCCTCCTGTTAGTTCGTCCTACAACCCTTGGAACTCATGTAATGGAGAGGTAGATTCCAGTATCTCTTGCAAAGCTCAGGGTTTTACGAGTGGCTGGGTCTCCTTGCCTATAGCAAGAGTAAGTGGATCGTTGGAACCTCTTTGTGGTGAACTCCAAGTCCTGTGACTTCTGCAGTGGACCATGGTGGAGTGGAGAGGTTTTTAAACACAGGGATAGAGTCAAGTCAGAGCAGATGCCAAGTGATCCACAGCTGGAAGTGAAAATTGTGTTTGCAATCAAAACCCTTGGTGACCTGTGGACAGACACAGTGGCCACCTTCTTTTTCAGATAGCTAAATAAACACAAACAGCCACCCCCTTTAAAAAGCTTTGTAGTTTCTCCAAGTTTTATGGTTGGGAAAAACTTCTGGAGCCACCAAGATAAATTTCTTATTTTAAAGTCAAGATCCCACTTGCTCTTTGGTCACAGAAGTGGGACTAGAACCCAGACCTCAGGTGACAGGTCACAGAACAACTGATGAGTGTTTTTGTTGGTTTTACTAGCTGGCTTGTGTGTGGACAGATGGCAGCCATCGACTGAGGAAGGTTCAGTAGCCCACCCCATCGGGACCCTGAGGACAGGGCAACCTAGGACTCTGAAAATATTCCTTGATCTGTACAGATAGAATTTAAGTGGCTAGATGTGGTCCTTTTAGCCTGGGAATTTACCCAGCAGGCAGAACTGATTTAATTCAGCTGCTTCTTATCAATTCGACCTTCATCCATATAGGCATGTGGGCCTAAGTCTCCAGTTTTTCCTCCACCTGGATCTGAAGGCAAAATGTAATGCTGCCAACCTTGGGTACTCTGTCACTACTGCTTGCAGAAGCAACCGGCACCCAGCAAACATTTACCTGATTATATTCTTGCATACATAGTTAGCCCTCTAGTGTCAATCAAACGCAGCATTTACATTGTATTGGGCATTAGAAGTCTTCGGGTGATGATTTAAAGTATAGAAGCGGATGTGCATAGGCTGTATGCAAATTCTACCAGACATGAGCATCTGAAGACTTTGTTATCTACACGAGAGGCGGTGGTCCAGGAACCAATTCCACAGAGACATCAAGGGATGACTCTATAACGTGTGTGGCCGGTCCTTAAATGTTTAGAGTCACTGAGAATCTAATGAAAATTAAAGATCATTTCCTCAGAAAAATGTCTAAATGGATCACACACATAAATTTCTGCACATAATTAATATGCATTCATGGACTCCTGATGTGTCCCCAGAGAATCCCCGGGGAAAGGAGTTGGACATGGATCAGCGCTTTTGGGCAGAACAGACAACCCAGATAAAATCAGAGACCACCAGAAGGTAGTGTCCCCAAATTCTGAGATGCTGTGGCTTTTCCTGGGTGCATTCTGTCTCTTGGGTGGAGACCAAAGAAGGTACTTGTTGTAGAGTTGGGTGCTGCTGGACTGAGATAGTGGGCAAGCACGCATATTCGTGTGTGAGAATTGTGGATGCTGTTAGGAATGTGCTTGAAATAAAGGCGTAACAAGGAAGATCAAGAAGGGCAGAGAAGGAACCCAAAGCGGGTAGAAAGGCTTGGATAGAGCAGGGTTGCAGGAGTGGAATGCTTCTGTGTGAAGACAGAGATCAGGGTGTGGCCGTGGGGACACTGCATCCCTGGTGGAGTCTAGAATGTCAGATGTCATTTATGAGTATGGAAACAGAGAGGAGAGGCCAGGAGGATGCATGATGAAGTCATGAATTCATTTGGCCCAGAGTCTGTTTTGGCTTTGGTGGGAGAAAAGCAATCTGTCTGAGGATGAATCTTGCCTGGAAACTTCTTGATTATGCTAAGGCTGCTCTTTTCTATTTTGCTTTTTGTCTTTGCTTTTCGCCTGACACTATCTTGTGTGTCAGACCTCCCTGGGTTTAGATCCACTTACTGCCAGAGGACCGTAGGCCGCTGCCTCAGCCTCCCGGGCTCAGTGCTGAATGGTTGTTCTAAAATGACTTAGGCACGTGCTTCCATTGATGGTCCTAGTGCGGGGCTCAGAAAATGATCCTCCAAAGTATGGCACTTGGGTGTGCTGAGTACTTTGAACTTAAGGACACAGAAAGGGCTTGGAAGTAGCCTTAGAAGCAAAGTCTCTCTGTCTTTGGCCTGCTCTTCTCTCCCTCTCAAAGCAAGTCATAGAAAATAGAATCCTGTTCCTAGGATAGGTCATAGAAACCAGAACCTTTCTCCCCTACACTAAGCCATAAAACCTACAAATATCACTGTCTTCTCCCCTCTTTCTTGCAGACTTCTATTCTGGAAAGGTCGCACCCCACACTACACAGAGAAGCCAAGAAGAATCCCCACACACAGATTCTGAATTCTTTGGCCATTGCTATTAGATCAGACCCTTTGTGAGCTCACATTTCTGCGTGGTTGTGTGGTTCTTCGCTCAATAGAACCAAAACATAAAGATAGACAGCTTTCACCTGGGCCCTTGGGCATTCGTATTTGAAAGCTTTCATGTCGCACAAAACTTTGATGAAATAAATGTGTTCAGCTTTGCTCTTGTTAACTTGTCTTTTATTATAGGAGTGTGGGCTGTGACCCTCATGGTGGGTGAGCAAAAGGTACGGCACCTCTCCACCCCTACACTAGCTTTCATCTGTGGTGGTTATAGTGACAGCTGACTCACCTGGGTACCTTGCCTGACCTGGTGCCTGTCCTATCAGAACTGTGCTGTTACCTAGGTTTCTTCCCACTCAACTTCTCTCTTGCCCAAAGTGCCTGGTTAGAAAATGTCCCTTGCTGGGTGTGGTGGTGCAAGCCTGTAATACCAGCATGAGGCAGGAGGATTGCAAATTTGAGCCCAGCCTGGGCAATTCAGTGACTTAGTGAGACCTCGTCTCAAAAAACAAACAAACAAACAAAAAAAACCATACACAAAAGAAAAAAAAAAGAAAAGGTGAGAGTGGAGGATGAGGATGAGGGGAATAGGCGGTGGGGAGGTAGCTCCTTATGGAGTCTTTACTGGGTATTCCCCTGTAAAAAGCCCTTGTGTTTTTTTTTTTTTTTTTCTTTTGAGGCAGCTTTTCATTTAATTGTTTTATATCCACTTTCTTGTAGATCATACAAAGCAGACACCCCAAGGATCCTACTGAACAGAGTTCCAAGGGAGTGAAATAAAAAGATAAATTAGCTAGGAGCAGTGGTGCATGCCTGTAATCCCAGCACTCTGAGGGGCTGAAGCAGGAGAACGCAAGTCTATCTGAGCCCAGTCTGGGCAATTTAGTGACTTAGCAAGACCCTACCTCAAAATAAAAACTAAAGAAGGGCTGGGTAGGCACGTAGCTCAGTGTGAAAGGCCCTGACTTTGATTCCTGCTAACATAAACGCGCGCGCGCACACACACACACACACACACGAAGATAAATTAGTTATATTTTTCATGTACTTCTCTACGTTAAAAATCAATACCTAACATTACAAGCAAAATCAAACCAAAATACAACAGCCCTCTAACAACCACTAAGTAGACAAAAACAAACAAACAAAAAACCCCTAAAACTTTAACAAGACAGAAATAATGAGGTGGTAACCACCAATTCATTTCATTTTATTGCCTAATTTTTATTCGTTGGTAGCCTGGTTTCTTTCTTCCGCCCAAGGATGAAATGGATTGAGGAGGGGTCAGGATTTCATTTTGGGGACTCCGGGGTTTGGGGCAGAGGAAGAAGTCCTGGAAATCCGTTAGTCAAAGGAACGTGCTTCTTATATTAAAATGCCCCCCAGAGGTGTGGATGGGCATAGAAACAGTGACGCGGCCCATCCTGAATTCTCCACCCGAGAGAACCTCCCGGGCCCCGCGAACGCCCGGCCTGGCTCGGGAAGCGACAGAATCCCGAGTCTCCAGGCCAGATTTTCCCTCTAGCCATTCCCGGTCACGCAAAGCAAAGCCGCGAGCGCACAGAAAGGGGATGTCTTCATCGCCACCCGGGATGGAACGAACGCGCCAGCTCGGGGAGCGCTGAGGACCCCAAGGGTCCCTCCGGCGCCGGCGGCCTCCGCCAAAATGACTTGACCGCCCCCGGCCCGTCCCCGTCCCGGTCCCGCGCGTCCGCGCTCTCCGGGCGCCCCCACCCTTTCCGGGTGCGCGCGCACGAGCCGGCCGGCCGGGGAGCTGCGCGCCGGGAGCCTGCGGGCGGCGGCGGCCGAGCGGCTCGCGCGGAGACCCGGTGGCCAGGGGCGGCGGAGGAGGAGGAGCAGCGGCCGCGCCCCGCCCTCCGCCGCCACCTGCGCGTCCCCTCCCGGCTCCCCAGCCTCGGGGTTGTGTGCCGCCGGTGCCGCAGCGGCGGAGTCACTGCGTCCGCCGGTTTGGGGACACTCGGCGCCGGGCTCTGGGGGCGCGGGACGAGCGGAGGGTGCGCCCGCGCGCGTCGCTCTCCGTCGCGCTTCCCCGCGACGTTTTGGGGAAGGCAGGGGTGGGTGGGGGCGACAGAAAACTGCTGTGACTTTTGAGGTCCCACTTCTCCTCCCGGCCAGCCTCGGGACGCGCCAGCTCGGAGACAGGCCCCGGAGGCTGGCGGCGCGGCGTGGGGACTTGGAACGTGTCCGGGAGCCCGCGGCGCTGTGCGCGCTGGTGAGTTTGCCGGCGGGCGGGGGCGGCGGAGAGGACGCCTCGCGCCCCCAGCGCTTGCTTCCAGCGCTGCCCCCACTTCGAGAGTAATTCACACATGAGCGTGACTGCGGAGCGCTCTGCCCGGCGTGCGTGATGGAGCGGGCCGGTGAGCGGAACAAAGGCAAGCGCCCCGAGGAGCGGCTCCTCTTCTGAAGAGCGCGCCGCGACGGGCGGCCCGAGGGTGGTCGCCGGAAGAGACCCAGGAGTGGCGCGCTCCCCTGCGCCGGGCACTGCGCGCGGCTCCCGGAGCAGCCCGGCGCGTCCGCCCAAGGTCCAAGGCGAACCCCTTGCTGGTGCACAGCGGATACCCCCGGCCTTTCGCCACGACGCCAGGAAGGGGCTGAGCGCCGTGGACCCAGCGGGCTTCTCTGCAGCCCCGAGGCATCCACGTGAACGTTGGCGCTCTCTCCTCCACCGCCGGCCCTCCCAACCCTCCCTCTCAGGTGTCTGAGGCTCCCACGGCCCCCGCTGCCCCGCGCCTCGCCGGAGCCCTAGGGGTCGCGGGTCCAGGGCGAGGGCCGGCCGGGTTGTTTGATGGCTTCACTGAGGAGAGTCAAAGTGCTGCTGGTGTTGAACTTGATCGCCGTGGCCGGCTTTGTGCTCTTCCTGGCCAAGTGCCGGCCCATCGCGGTGCGCAGCGGAGACGCCTTCCACGAGATCCGGCCGCGCGCCGAGGCGGCCAACCTCAGCGCGCACAGCGCCAGCCCCATCCAGGATGCGGTCCTGAAGCGCCTCTCCCTGCTCGAGGACATCGTCTACCGGCAGCTGAACGGTAAGGACGCTCCTGGCGCTCCAGGGTCTCCTAGTGAGCAGGCGATCGGGGCACGGGGTGAGCACAGGCGCTCTGCTCGCGGTGCCAGGCAGTCCTTGCCTCCTGCCTTCCGCGCGCTTCCTCTCACCTTCCTCCCCCCGGCTGCTGGGAAGAAAACTACCTGCTTCTTTTCCCTGCCCCAGCTCTAAGTTTGCTTTCACCCTGGAAACATTTGGCTCTAGGTCCCAGCGTGCCAGGCAGGAAATCGTTCCCTGGGGACTGCAGCCAGGAGGCAGAAACTAGAGGAATGGCCGGACGGGACTGAGGACTGGACGAGGTCTAGGGAGGAAATCGGGAGTTCGGCCGGCTTTAGTGCCTGTGAAGCCAAGGCCCCAGGTCCAGAGGATGATGTGCTTCTGTAGTGAGTGGAGCGTATGTGTTACCTGGCTATGAGGCGGGCTGCGCAGCAGTCAATGAAAACTCTTCCCATCCCTCTGCCTGGGTGGAGGCTACTGTTAAAACCATACCGCTTCTCATCCAGTACGGCAGAGGGGCAATTGTTAGCGCTCTCAGGGAGCTCAGAAAACAGGTGCTGTCAGAGTACAGCAAAAGGAGGTGTGGCGTCCAGCTAGGGACAGTTGTCAGAATCTGTCCCATCTACAGCGTTCTCGGTGCTTTAGGAGAAGAGGGGGCTTTTTAATGTAGTCTGGTCACACCTGGTCCCAGGGACACTTGCTGTCCCCAGTGTGTTGCGTTCTTGAGTACAGACAGCTATGGAGGATCCACATGGGTTTATCCAAGACAGATGTGGCGCTCAGGTACAGGCTGCCTCCTTCCTTCCTTCCTGAGCTTCTAACTCGTGTCACTACATGTTAGTTCCAGAACTGCAGATAATCATAAAGATAGTGATAATAAATAACTGGTGGAATGCTTGCTGCGTGCCAGGTGCTGGGGGAAGGCATTACAAGTGCATTATCTCATAGATTGTTCACATCAGTCCAGAGAGGTTCCACCCCGTCCCCAGATGGGAAATAAAAAACAAGGCTGGAGGAGGCTGACTAAATTGCCTGAGTTTGCAGTCATAACCTTCTGCCTGGTTGGCCACAGAGCTGTATTCTTGGCCACTGAGGACAAACTTTTGTCTCTGGTCTCCTACTTAGAAGGTGTATTAGGTTTGTAGAAAAAAATATGTGTTGCCACAATGACAGCTGTGACCTGTGTACAGTTGGGGGCCAGATGTCACTCTCCTCATTGTGGTGAGAGTTGGAGACTGCCTGGTAGCAGGTGGCGGGGGTCAGGGAGAAGGAGGAAGCTAGACTGTTCTCCGCAGGTCCTTTCTGGGTAATTCCGGGGTGAAGTGGCCAGGTCTCTGCACACGTGAAAGAATATGGTGGTCTTCACATCATTAAGTACTCAGGAGAATGCCATGAACCTGCGTCTGCAGTGCGGAGCAGTGGTCCTAACTGCCCCTTGCAAGTATTGTGGCCAGGCCGTCAGGGCAGCCTGTTGAGGTCACACAGAAGGTCTTCTCCTGAGGATCTAAAGACAAAATGAGCAGAAGGGAACGAAACCTCACAGTTCATTCCTGGAGGAATCAGGAGCTGGTGACAGTGGGCTTTATTATTCTGCAGATACCAGCTGCAGACACACCCATAGGACCTTGAGTTCCGATGGGCATTGAGGGACACAGATCATTTTAGTGTTAGTTTCCATCAGGAACATTACATATGTTGTGGCCACAAGTACTTCAGTAGGAAATAATAAAATTCTACATGGTATTTTCTAACTGTAGCAGACATGCACGAACCCGTTCACTCTTCGTGACAATCTATGAGACAGGTGCTCTTACTTATCCTTGAGTGACTTTTTCCTGTCTCCCAGCTAGCTAGTGAATGGCAGAGCCAGCAATTGACCGTGGACCATCCAGCTCCAGAGTGGGGGCTCTTGGCTGCTGCCTCAGCCTGTTCCCATCTGTAGCATGTATCAGAATCACTCTAGGGGCCTGTGAGATACAGATTTCTGGATGGCGCATCCCAGCAGGTCTGGGAATTGGCCTCTGACAAGCTTGTGCCTGGGAGCTTGAGCCTGACACGCTACTGCCCGCACCAAGCTGAGCGGGACTTATTCTCTTCCAAAGCCAGCTGGTTGGGGTTTTTTTTGAAACAGTCTTGCTTCCCAGGGGCTGGTGGGTCAGGTTTCCTTCTTTGTGACCATCTGCCATGTAAACAGTTTCCAGACTGGTTGAGTCAGGGGCTGTGGGGTGGGAAGGCTAGATTTCTTACCTTGCAGCCTCTAAGGAGGAGTTGGCAGGAAGGCTCAGTTGAGAACTTTTCTTGGGCAAGAGAGAGTTCAAGCTGGGATGTGGCAGGTGTTATCTTTCTGGCCACCACAAATGCAGTTTGTAGAGACGTGAAACCTGGAGCAAGAGTGGGGAGAGTTTGGGGATGGACAAGACCCTGTCTTTCTCTGCTCACCCTCCAGCACGCCATCCTTTGCCTGTTCTTGTTCCCATCTGTGAGTGCCTGGAGACTGCTAGGATAGTGTCCTGCAACAGGCCAGGGGGTGAGGGCCCAGCAGGCTGCCTTCCCAGGGCCTGGAGAGACGAACCCGGACCTCGTGTGACTTCTTGCTCTGCACCTGTTTGCATCTATTGCTGCTTAAGGAGGAGAAGGAAACCTTCACCTCAGTGTTCCTTATTCCACAGCAAGAACTGGGCCTGGGAATGTGGGGTGTGAATGTGTAAATTAAAAATTAAAAATTTTACAGTGAAAGATGCATCACCTCAATATACTTCCCCTTGCTTCCAACACACTTATCCCATCGTTCTTGCTATCTCTGGAGCAGCACTAGAAGTCCTCTTTTGTGAGTGTCTTTCCAGGGCTTGATCAAAAATGTGGTGAATGCTACTACTGAGCGCTATTCAATGGAAAGGCTGTATAAACCTGATGTCCTCGTCCGTCTTATTCACTGGAGCTGGCACCTCAAGTCAAAATGACCATGAAAGGGAAATGTTTTGACTCAATTCCGGACATCGCAGCAGCCACCGCAGTACGACTACAGACCCTCACGAAGGAGGACTTTCAGAAAATGGCGAGAATCATGGGATAAGTGTGTTGGAAGCAAGGGGCGGGGTATCCTGAGGAGGTTTATGGCACTGTGTCTTTTACCGTAATACATTTTTTTTTTTTTTTTTTTTTTGGTGCTGGGGCTCGAACTCGGGTCCTTGTGCTTGCAAGGCAAGCGCTTTAACCACTGAGCTAAATCCCCAGCCCCAATACATTTTTAAAATATAAAAATTCATCGTGTTTTTTGATCGTGCTGTATACAGTATGAACTTGAGTCTAGCTCTTGCAGAATAGAGCTGGCATTTAAACTTTTACTCAGATTTCTTCAACTTGTGCTGTGCACCCTCGGCAGGTCCAGCGGGAGGGTCTGGTGGAGGACTCTGTCTTCCCCAGCTGCTGAGCACAGCCCTCCCTGTGCTGTCTCACTGATGGTACAGTTTTTCTTGGGGACCTGCGAGTGGTCCCCAGAGAGCCTGGAGTGACCCAGACTTCCCTGCACTGACTTCTCCACTAGGAGTTGCTGCCAAGCTCCTAAATCCTGCCTTTTGAAAAGCAGCTACAAGTTTTGTTTTGCTTTTCTTAGTGCAGCCGTGAAGGACACTTTAAAGAGCAAGTGGAAATGTTGGTGCAGATGTACCCTGGACAGAATCAGGTTTTTCTCCTCCAGAATTCCTCCTGTAGCTCTTCTGCCATTCTTTCCATTAGGCCGCCCACCCCTCACCCCTGTCTCTGGCCTATATCTCCCGCCCTGGACCATTGTGTCCTGTAATCAAGTGCGGGCTTCTGGTCTCCTCTGTGCTACCAATCACATGATGGCTCCGGCTCTCTGAGTGGAAAGCTGCTACTTCCAGAGGCCCCAAATCATCCAGTGGCTTCCTTGTCCTGAGGGATCATGGTCCAGCTTGCAGGCCAGGGTCGAGGTCTGCCTAGCCAGCTTCAGTGGGCATCTTCTGTGTTCTCACTTTTGCTAGCCCGGTACCTCTGCCTCCTCCAGCCAGACCCGTGTACTTGCTGAAATACCCTGCCTCGGCCTCAGCACCTCTGGCTTCCACATGGCAGCCCCAGTCTTTGAGAAGTGCTGCTTATCCTGGTTTTCTCCGCTCTCCCCATCCCTTTCTACATTCTGTCCATTCTTTCAGGCTTGGCACAAGGTCACCTCCTGGGGGTGGGGTTTAGGGCAGGCCACTGGGCTGAGGTCTTGCTGTCTTAGTTGTCAGTGGCCCTGTAAGGCCCTGTACAGCCCTGGCCTATACTCTTGGGTTTGTTTGTTTAGTGGTACTGGGTATTGAACCCAGGGCCTTTGCACTGAGTTACATCTCCAGCCCTTTTTAAATTTTCTTATTTTGAGACAGTGTCTCACTAAATTGCTTAGTTGCCCAAACTGGGCTTGAATTTGTGATCCTCCTGCCTCAGTCTCCCAGAGTGCTGGGATTGTAGGCATATACCACCATGCCTATCTGGGTTTATCTTTTGAGTTCACAAAAGGGCTGTAGGCCTTTTAAGGGCTGGGATCATATTGTAAACTTTTAACTCCTACCTCCATCCCTCAGCATCTGCCGTAGCACTTCTCACATAATGTGGGTGTTTTAGTTACTTTTCCCTCGTTGTTGGGACAGAATACTTGACACCCAAAGTTAGGGGAAGAAAGGTTTATTAGCTCACAGTCTGCAGAGGTTTCAGTCTATAGTCCGCTGGGTCCGAAGCAGAGCTGGCCGGCGTGGCAGACCGGCAGCCGACCAGCTGCAAAGTAAAGTGAGGAATTGCAAGGAATGTATGCAAATAAGCAACACAAACAAGCAGCTAGTTAGCTTCTTCCTCTATCTTTTATCTAGGCTACCTGCCCCCAGGGTGGCCCGCACTCCCACCCCCCCATCTCAGTCTCACATTCTTGATCCCAGCAGAACAATGCCAAACTGATCAATGGATCAATTTAGTAATCACACACTCTAGATCCAGCTATCTCTTACCACATGAGGCTTTGGGGGGACATCTAGACACAAACCATAACAGTGGGCATTTACAGGTTTATTGCTTGACTAATTGGTGGGGTTAATTTAGGAGGTAAATGATAGACTCAGAGGAAATCACTCAGGATTGTAAAAGCTTGATTGGGGAGGGGGTTGGAAAGATTTATTTGGGAAGAATGAGATGGGAAGCTATCTGCCTGCACCATCTTGCCTGCGCCATCTTGAGGCTGGTCTAGTCCTTGCCCTTCTGACTGAAGGGAACTATATCCTTCAAAGACCTTGGAAGTGAAGCAGTCTGCCAGGTTAGGCACCAGAAATTATCAGCATGTTTTCTTCAACTGTGCGATTTTATAACCTGAATATGATATTATATTCTTTTTGGTAGCCTAAAATCAATTCATATTTATTATGGGAAAATGGGAAGATCCAGAAACCAATTATCCAGAACAAAGTAAAACTCTAAAACTATTGCATAAAATGGTAGCCTTAGTGGTTTTGTACGAGCATTATAGATCCAGGCAGGCTTTTGTTGGTGGTGATGGAATGCCCCAGGTGACTCTGTGCATGACTTTTGGCTTTCTAACACCTCTCTTGGCACCTTCTGAGGAAGTTATTTATTTCACTCACTTTAGAAATGAGAAAGGTGAGGAACAGAGATACTGTGTGATTTAGCCAGGGTGACGTGGTCTGTGAAGGGCAGAGCTGAGGTTCCTGCCAGCCATGGCGCCTTCCCGCAGTCCGGTGCCCGCCGACTGGGGGGAGAGGAGAGGGAGGCAGAGATGGCTTGCTCCTTGCAAGCTCCCAGCCTTGGTGGTGCCTCCACCCTCCTCAGAGTCCCCTTGCAGTGGAGGGGAAGGGCCCCATCAGCACTCTGTCCCAGCAAACCCAGGGCAGCCCTGCCATAAGAGGAAATGCAATCAATTCAAGTTTGGTTCCACATTTAGTTTTCAGAAGGATATTGAATAGAAGCAGAGTTGCTTGAAGAAATTGAAAATCTTTATAGAAATGGAGAGAAGTCAGAATTACCTATCCTAGTCCTGCCCCCAAGCCAGGAGAGCACGTGAAGCTGCTGTCCAAAGCCAAAATGTTCCCAGCTGACCCGAGGGAGACACGGTCACCAAAGTGGAGCCAGAAGAAGGATGGCATTTTGAAAGCCTCTCTTCACCGGATGGCAGAGCCAGCCCCGTGCTGGTTCCCTTTTGCTGCTGGGATACCGATGTGCTTGTGTAAATGGCAGAAGCTGGTGGTACAGTGTTGCCTGTAGGCAGGAGGTAATGTGACCATCGGCCAGTGCTCATATTAAAATCGCCACTGCAGCAGACGTCAGCCAGGCCGGCACAGCCCTCACGAACTACATGCAGGGCATGGTGACAGGGTGCGATGCGGGGGGCCTGGATTTTGGAGGGCCCGGTGGGCACAGCCTGGGTGCTGGAGGGAGGTGCACTTCTATTACCTCCACCCACTCAGCTCCTGGTGGCAGCGGCCTCTCCTGGAGAAACCGAGCTCTGATCTTGCACATCCTGCAGTTGCAGGCATGTCTGTCTGTGTCGGCCACAGTGTGTGACAGGCACCCTGCCAGCAGGGGACAGCTGCCGCCCGCCCAGCACAGAGGTAGCAGGAGAGGCAGCCAATGTCATTCTTGCCCAAGAAATCCAACCCCCCTGACCTTTGCTTGGTACCAAATCAGGAGTGTCCTGTGTGGACAGGAAGAAGGCTCAGCAGTTAGAGGTAAGAGTGACAAAGGGAAGAAGGAACAGGGGCACCACGAGGCCCAAGTCAAAGGAAGAGACAGCCTGTGCGCCTGCAAGGACGTCTTGGAAGGTGGATTGTTAACACGGGCAGCAGAACAGACCCGGTTTCATTTTGGGTTCCGTCATTTATTAGCGCTGTGACCTTGGGCAAGTTGCTTTATTTTTCACCAGTTAAAGCAACCGTGGTGAAGATAATGAACTTTTAAAGAGGAAATGTTTATTTTGGCTGGTGATCTTTGGTTTCAGTCCGTGATCTATTGACCCTGGTGATTTAGGGAGGCAGCACTGTACTTGGTGGTGGAGGAAGCCTGTCTACCCCATGGTGGCCAGAAGTGAAAGAGAGAGGAAGAGACCAAGGTCCCACAACGCTCTTCTAAGACACGCCCCTGTTGACTCAGGACCGCCCACCAGGCCCCGTATTTTAAAGTTTCTGACACCCTGTGGTCCTGCACAGCTGGGATCAAGCCTTTAGCAGGGGCCCTGGAAAATATTTCAGATCCAGGCCAGAGCCTAAGGGCTGGTAGGATGTGTGATTTCAGGCATCCCCAGGAGCCTTAGAAGGCGCACTGTAGGTTAGAGGGGCTTCTCAGGCCACATCTCATCCCACACGCCTTGGTCATCTGCATCTATTATCAAGGGCTTCCTCGCTGCTAGGCGTGGGCTGGAATACAAAGGGGTGCGGAGACAGCAAGCCTGCCTGGACTGTGTGGTCCAGTTGGGAAGCTCCATTTGTAGTTTACCAGGTGCACGTTGGATCTCAAAAGAATGCTGGGCCGAGTGTGAGTGAGGCTTTAGCCCGCACCCAGTAGGTGTGGGCTTAAGCTGTAGCCCTGAGAAGCTGTAGCATATAGGGAGGAGGAGCCAGGTGGTGGGAGACATGGAAGCAGATCAGAGACCAGGGAAGCACCCGAGAGGTGGTCAGCCTGAGACTGGGGATCATTCCTGTCTAGAACAGCAAAGAGGCAGAAGAGGGTAAGGGGAGAAGCCTGGGGTGGTGGCTATCCTGTTATCTTAGCACTCCAGGAGCCTGGGGCGGGAAGATTGCAAATTCAAGCCCTACCTGGGCAACTCAGTAACTTGGTGAAACACTGTCTCAAAGTAACCACAGGACCAGGTGGAGGCCAAGAGGGCCAGGCTTAGGTTCCAGGCTGGCTCAGACCTCTTTCTGTAGCCGTGGACAGCCATGAAGGGAGAACCCCTGGGGCGCCTGGAGTGGACTTCCTGTTAGGCTCAGTGTGTGAGGGCAGGGGGTGGGTTAGAATACAGTGTGGGGTCCCCCAGTTTCCATTGGAGGGATGGAGGTTCCAGACCACTGGGACTTCCCAGATCTGGGGATGCCGACATCCTTATTATCAGATGGTGTGGTGTTTGCGTAGCACTTACACACATCCTCCCATAAACCCTGTAAATCATTTCTACCTTACTTATAGTACCTAATCCAATATAAATGCTATGGAAACAGTTGTTACACTGCATTGTTTAGGGAATGATAATAAGAAAATCCCTGTTCCTGGGGGTGTAGGTCAGAGGTACAGCGTATGACCAGCGTGCGGATGTCCTGGGCTCCATTCCCAGCACCATAAAAACAAAAACAAAAACAGTCTCTGTGAACGTTCACTGTGGATGTAGTTTTTCTTTCTGAATATTTTTGATCTTGCGTTGCTTGGCTCCGCGGACACAGAACCTGCAGATGGGCAGGGCCGTCTGGGGCCTACAGTGCTGTCCCCCCTCATCCTGACATGCGTGAATGTCCTGGGCTCGTCCAGCCCTCCCAGCCTCAGCCTGATTCCACTTCTGCCTCACTTTGAAGCTCCCTGCCTGGCCACGTCCAGAATGAGGGGTCCCCACCTGGCGCAGGTCTGTTCGGAAAATCGCAACCCACCCGCCTACCTTCCCTTTCAACTCGATTCTTCCTGGGCCCCTGTGGCTCTTAAATGTCAGGGGCACCCCTGCGACACCCCTTTCTCTGGCTCCCTCTGGCTTAGGGTCCTCATCTCCATCCTCTGCTTTGTCGCCTCTCACCCGGGGACCCCAATCAGCTTCCTCCTGAGTAGGACAGTCCCGCTGAGGCAGGAATTGGTATCTGTGATGCACACTTGTCCTAGCTGGCCCTCAGTCTGTCCACACCTGCTGAGGTGTCCCTCTCTGTTCCCTGGGCCTCCCTGAGCCCAGAGGAAGTGGGCTGGCCTGCTTCAGCGGTGCCCTGTGTGGCCCCAGGGAGAAGGCCAGCAAGAAGGAGCCAGTACATTTTCTCCCTCCTCCCTCTCCCTTTCCCCCTCTTCTTCCCTTTCCCCACCTTCCTTCCAGAGCACTTAGAGTAGATGCAGAACTTGCATGGCTGAAAGACCTTCCTCTCCCTTAGCGATTGTTGCTCCCAGGTATTTAGGCGGCTCTGACATGTGGGTGACAATCGGCTTAGCCACTGATAGAGAAGTTTTCCCTTTTAATAATACGCTGTCACTGCTAACTGCAGAGCCTCAGCCTTGCCGTGCATGAGTAATAAACCGCTGCCATAATTACAGGCGGCCAAACATGTGCACATCTGACAGCTAATAAGGAGCCAGGTTCTGGAAGGTCCTCTCCCAGCCCCACCTCAGACACAGCCGCTGGTTGTGTGGCTTGCGTGACGAGGGGCCTTGTGCTTCCGAACTGCTGTCCCTTCAGCGGGGAAGGGTGCGAGCCCAGGGTGAGCAGGCCGAGGGTCTAGGTCGACTCTGTTTCTGAGAAGCAAGATTTGTGCACCTGTAAAATGAATGCATTTTAAGGGGCCTTAAAGTCCCCATTCGCGAAGATTATCTCCTTCCTCCATGTGATTAAAATCTCATGTACCCTTCAAGGACGAGTTCACGAGTCCTTATGTCCTGGTCAGAATTGTCCTTTCTTCTGGGTTTCTGCTTTTAGCCCTTGCTCCTTTCTGCCCCACATCGCAATGAATTGTTGATGTGGTCTGACCCAGGAGTTTGCAGCAGAATGGACTTTATTCCTCTCTGCGTCTTGAGGAACGAATTCTTTACCAAGTCATTTGTTGTCATTTAACCAACCCGGAAGAAGTGATAGGTAGCAATGGCTCGACATCCTGATGTCATCGCTGTGTCCTGCTGTTTATCTTGGTCTTTTCTTCGTGGCTACAGAATGACTGCCGTAGCTTCAGCCATCGTATCTTTGTATAAGGTAGAAATCCTGGATAGCAGTGGTCACATCTGCACCTGTTATTGAATCAGGAAAAAAAAAGAACCTTTCCCAGAAATCTCCCCGACAGGCTCCCTTGTGTGGGCCAGAACATAGCCCCATGAACTACCTTGTTTCAAGAGTATAGTTGTTTTGTAGAGGAAGTAAGCATGGTGGTTGCAAAAGAGCAGAAGGTAAGGAACTGCATCTCCGTTATGAATCCACTGTGCCTCCATGCCTGCCATCCCTGCTCCATCCCCAGTACGTTTCAATGAGTATTAAAATGTACCCAGACTAGCCAGGGAACTGAGGAGGCTGAGGCTGGAGGATCTCTGTGAGTTCAAGGCCAGCCTGGGCTACATAGTGAGACCCTGTCTCAAAACAAGACAGAAAAGAAACAAAACAAAACAAAAGCAGAAGCCGGACTACTCTTGGTTAAGTGGCAGTTCAGTTCCTTAGAATATTTAATTCTTGGGCATTCTGATGATTTTAGATTTGACTCAAAGGGGTTTCATGGGCGAAAACTACCATGTATTACTGTATTTCATCAGTGTCGGGCTGTCTTTCCTTCCTCCCTCCTCCCTTCTTCCCTCTCTGCCCCGCTTCCCTTCCTTCCCAGTGTTGGGGGTTGATTGAACCCAGGGCCTTCACACAAGCTACAAATCCATTCCCTTTTTATATTTTCTTCAGACAGGGTCACACTAAGTCACTAAGTTGCCCAGGCTGTGCTCGAACTCGAAATCCTCCTGCCTCATCCTCCAGAGTGCTGGGATTACAGCCATGCACAACCACACCCAGCAGATATGCATCTTTGCATCTTTGAAATTGGGATTCAAATTACCGTCAGTTTTAATAGTTTAATAGACATCAGTTTTTCCCCTTGTGGGTTAATAAAAATGGTGCATCTTAGCAGTGAAAGCATCCTGGATTTCGTGAAAGAGAATATATGGTCGCTGTCCTGTACCATGCATGCATAGCTTAGTTTACTAAACACAGCTATTTTACTGGGCATCTAATACATATCAGATGTTTCGATTTACTTAATTCCACATTAAACCCAGCCTTGCTGTTATGTGCATCTTGCATAAAAGGGGAAGCTGAAACTCAGATAAAGACCTAGTCCCGAAGTGCCCAGCCGCTGCCCAGTTCTGTGCCTTCCATCGCGAGTCGTGAAGTTGGTGCTGGCCGGTGCCTGAGTACGAGATGTGATGTGAATCAGTTGGCAGCTGGTCCGGGCCGTGGTGGGGGACGGTGCTGCCAGCCGCGTAGGATGTGAGCTGCTCACCAGGGACAGGAGGGTGCCGGGAACCTTCCTTCACTCAGGCTTAGCAGTCGGTAGTGTCTAAAGTGGTAAAGCTGTTAGTTCTAGGGCTGTAAATTATGCTGTGTGAGCTTTAAATCCAGCCCATAATTAGAACAAAATGTGAGAAAAGTGAAATTGATATTAAGTTAATTAAAAGGCTTTGCTTATATTTGCAGGGAAATTAGCACAACAAAATGAGAGTGCTGACAAGCACGCATTGGTAATTTCCCTTGTGTTTGGGCAGCTCAGGCCTCAGGGGGCTCCCTTCCTCGGCTCCTGCCCTGCACCCTCCCTTCTATCGCGTACCTATCTTACTGGTATCATGCAGGCTTCAGCTGGGCAAGCTCCACTGTAATCCTGCCATGCTCATGTTTGGGTGGACACCAGGCCTTGACTAGGAGCCACCATCTCACCAAGGCTTGGGCCCCGGAGGAAGGTGGGGGCTTCAGGGGTCATGTGTCATCAGTAGCACCTGCTTCTGAGCAGCCTCCACAGGTGGCTGATGCCATCCTTGTGTCCAGCAGATGAGTCCTTTGGCATCTTCTTCTCATGCCTGAGTTTTTGCCACAGGCCTGGCTTTGAGCATGAGTGGAGTTTGGAACTCCAGAAGGCAGCGTGCACATTTTAGGTTTTTTTGGGGGGGTGCCTTTTAGAGTCTGGGTCAGGGAGGCTGGCCTTAGGCAACCTAAAACTATCTGTACCTCTAGACAAAAACAGAGACAAAGCTCTGTTACCCAGGAGTTTCCTTTCTGGGGGCAGTGAGCTGGTCACCAGCTGCTTCTGAGTTCAGCTGGGGCTGTGTGACTGGGTTCTAGGCAGCAGAGCATGGGCAGAAGGGAGGATGTTTGTCACTACCAAGCCTGGCCCCCGAAATGTCTTGTGGGGTCCTCTGTGCCCTTCTCTTTATTTTTTCACTGTTGGCCTTGGAGTCCAGTGCTTGGTGGCCCTCAAGATAGAAGGATCCTCCCTCCCTGAATGACTGCTTAGTGCTCTGCTCCCTCTAACCTCCCCCATGAGCTATCTCTTTCTGTCTCTGGGCATTGGGTCATTATGCTAAGTTATTGAGATTTTGGAGCATGTTTGTTATAGCATCTAGTGTTACTTAACCTGACAAACTCAGTCGTGAGTGAGATAGTAATCTCCCTAAATAACAGGTCCATCTGTCTACTCTTCATTTCTGTCTCTGATTAATATGATCAGCAAATGCTGATTGGGTTTTAACAATAAGTGGAGTGTTGTCAGGTGGTTGGATTGAAAGGCACCTATTTATAGGCCAGCTTCTGTGTTTGATCTCCTGTTGGCTTTAAGAAAACAGTCTTGCTTCTCGGTATCCCTGTGTTCTATTTACAGAATGATGGAATGATTATAATCATCTCCTACTTATGCTCCTTGTTGGAGCTCGGGGAGAAGTGTTGAAATATAGCTAAGTTGTTTGCAATTATAAACAACTAAATAATATATGCATTGTCTTTATTACTGCTTCTGCTGATAGGAATTGGCATTTTTCAAGATGAGACAAACTGAAAAGGTTAGTTTAAGAACTAGCAGTTAAAAAAAAAATCATGGTCTTCACTGCCACTGCATTTTAAATCATGCAAACATTTATGTTTGTGCCAAAGTTCCGCAATTTCCTTTAGAGCAATTACTAAAATGCATTCACAAGATAAAAATGGAGTTCAGGGAAGAATATTTAAGAGCTCTTTAATGATGTTAAAAACTTTGCTAATTTGCCAAGTTGTTTTAAAATCCACTTCAATTCTTTTTTTCCTGCCTACCCATCTTCATGCAGTTGAACTGATTCCAGGAGACTTGAAGAAAGGGATTGAAATTACTATTAAAACACACAAATCTCATGAAATATCTTCTCAAGAGTTTTTTCTTTTCCTTTATTAGTTGAAGGTGAATGTTTAGGAAGATATAAGAACCCTTGGGCTGTGTTTACTTGCACAAAGTCATTTGGGGAGAAAACCAAAGCTAAACAGTAGTTATAATGGGTGGTTTGAATTAAACTTTTTCTTTTACTGCTCCTCAGTAGCTTATATGTGGAGAGCCTTGGGGAGGAATAGACTTCTGTAACTTCTTCACCCTCATCCTGCTTATGCAGGTCTCGGCTTGGCAGAACTGCGGTCCCTGGAAGGCTAGTGGCCTGCAGCTCTCATCCACAAGCATCATCACATTTTGTTCCAGGTCAAGGGGACCCCGATGTGTCCTCCTTCCCCACCAGCAAGGATCCATTGTTAATAGTTCACATTTTCATTAGTGTGTAAGTTCATTGGCACTTCTCAGGGGTGATTCCCTTGAAAGCCCAGTCTTTAGTAGAGGAAGTTTTATAGCACTGAGCTCCAGACAAGAGGCAAAGATGTGATGTTAGCCCTGCCAGCCACCTCCCTAACCACTACGAGGGGGTTTCATGCCATGCAGTCAGCTGGGGCTTTGGAGTTAGATAGAAGCTGTAGTAGTCAGCTTTGCATTACTGTGATGAAATACCTGAGATAATCAACTTAAAAAGAGGAAAGGTTTATTTTGGCTTACAGATTTGAAGATTTCAGTCTATGGCCTGTGATGAGACAGTTCAGTACGGTGGATGCATGTGACTGTGGTAGCTGCCTAATTTATGGTAGCCAGGAAGTGAAAAAGAAGGAGAAGAGAGGTTGAGCTCACAACATCCCTGTATTAGTTACCTTTCTCATTGTTGGGACAAGATACTCAACATCCACAAATTAAAGGAGCAGTTTGTTTGGCTTATGGTTTCAGAGGGGTCAATCCATGGTGGCTGACTCCGAGGCAAAAATGAAATGGCGAAAGGGGCTCTTGGAGGAGAGCTGCTAAACCCAGTGGCAGCCAGGAAGCAGAATGAGCGGGAAGAACTGGGATAGGGGGATCCTCTACAGGCACACCCCCAGTGACTTGCCTTCTCCATCCAGGTCCTTCTGAATTCTAACAATGCATTCAAGTTACGTACTCATCAGTAAATTAATCCACTGTTAAGTATAGCACCCCCATGATCCAGTCCCCTTCTGAAAGCCCAGCCTCTGAACACATGATACTTTTGGGAGACATTTTAGATCTAAACCATAACCATCCCCTTCAGGGTCAGCTTCCCGATAAGCTAATTTCCATCTACTAGGCCCCGCCTCCTAAGGTTTTCTCCACCTCCCCATTAGTGCCACAGGCTGGGGGCCAAGCCTTCAACACATTGGCGTTCAGGAAAAATTCAAGATGCGAACTATGGCAGGATCTCATACTTCCTTTTGGCTGCTCAACAAAGGCAACCGTGGACTTGGCAAATCACTTGACATTGGTGATTCCAGGCTTACCCTTCTGGAAAAGAGTAGTTACTCCTATAAACACAATAAAGATGATGCGAGTTGAACTTGTCGAATCCCTTGAAGATGGCCTGTGAATTAAAGAATATCGAATGATCTTATTGACATTGTAGGGGTGGCGGTTATCACGATTACTGCTCCATAAACAAAGCCTTTAGCCTCTCCACAACTCAGCTTTCTCCCTTGTAAAATCCAGATAAGACCTAAATGTATTCAGGTTCTATAATTTTGTGAATCAGAGAGATAGATTCAAGGATACAAAGAGTGCATTTGGATGTAAATGTTACTGCTCAGGATTGGTCAGATTTGTATCTCTCGGCAGCATGGAAAAGTTGTATCTAAAGGAATGGGAAATGATTTTCCTAGACGTGATGATTTTTCTGCAAATTCTTCATTGTTCTTCTGATCCAAAGATGGAATTTAATCCTTTCTCTGTTGATTATGTGCTGGACTTAGTGACTTGCTTCTAGTGATTAAAATTCAGTGGAAATGGTGTTTCCTGACTTCTGAGGCTGGACCACAAAGAGTAATAGAGTTTCTGCCCTGTGCTCTTTTTTGGGAATATGTATTTCGAAGCCTAGAGGCTCCATGTAAGAAATTGGGCTGCCCGGAAGCCATGCTAGAGAGACCATGTGGAGAGAAACAGATGCCCAAGGAGCCCTGGTGAGCCTGGCTCTTAGCTGATTGTATTTGCTCAATACAGGCACCAAGTATGGAAATTAGCAAGCCCAGGGATAACTCCAACCTCCATCCTTCCAGCTTCCTGAGCTGCTGTCGTATGGACCAGAATCAAGCTCTACCCCTCCCGGAGCTCTGCCCAAACTGCAAATTCATGAGCAAAATAAATGCAATTGTTTTAAGCCACTGACTTTTTATACAGCAGTAAATCATTGGAACATAGGGCAGTATCCTTGTGCTTAATAGGGTGTTTTTCCTCTCCTAAGCATAAGAATGGAAGACTCCCAATCATGATAGCAATGATAACTATAATAAATACAATAGCTAACATTTATTGAGCGGTTGCTTAATGTACAAGGCGCTGAGCTAAAGACTTTATATGGATGTAAAAGTGGGTGATGACATTTTTGGTAAGTCTTGGATTTACTTGCTATCAGGGGACTGTGGATAACAGCCAGACTTTTGCCTTCGGGGTTTGGTTGGCTTAGAATTTCAGGCGCCTTTTAGCCGTGTTTCTGGCAGGCGGCCTGTACCATGGTGCAGCGATGCTGTGTTTTGATAGGAGGCAAGGGGGTGGCTGTCATGTGATGGCTCCCTCCCAATGGGGTTGCTTGGTTAACATGGAGTGTCACGCTGGGTCTCATGGATCCTACTGTCAAAGTTTTGTGCATCATGGTGTCCAGGTCTTTCAGCAGAGATGTTGGACAGAACCTGTGTCTATAGAAGGCAAATGGTTTTCTACTTTTTGTCGAACTTGGAGAATTTGATGCTTCTAGAAATGGTAAACTTATAGAGTACCCTCTTCCTCTCCTCTCTGCTCCTCCTCTCCCATCCCCCCTTATTTTTTGTTCCTTTCTTTTTGTGGTATTAGCGATTGAACCCTGGGTCTTTACATTGACCTGCTCCCCAACCCTTTTTTTTCTTTTTCTTTTTTGAGATAGGGTGTTGCTGAGTGGCCCAGGCCAGGCTCGACTTGCAGTCCCCTTGCCTGCACCTCCCAGAGTGCTATGATCACTGGTGTGCAGTGCCTCACCCAGCTAAAATTTCTTATTTGATTCTTACCTGGAACACACACCCACACACAATGTGCACAGCTTTAACACTTAATAAAGAGTAGGGGATACAGTAGACCGGCATTTTCCCATGCCTGCCTGAGCTTCCTATTTGGGAAACTTTGGAAAAAAAGTATGATTTCCGTATCATTCACCCTGGAGTTTGCATTTTAGAGATACAGGTTGAGCATCCTTCATCTGAAAATCCAAAACATGCAATGCCCTGAAATCTTAAACTTTTTGAGTGACTGGCATTTCAGATTTTGGAATTTGGGATTAGGGATGGTCAGCAGGTAGATGCTGTGTGACTATTCCAAAATCTGAAGTACTCCTGATTCCAAGCATTTTAGGGTAAGAGGTAGGACTTGACTTGGGGATTGCCTTTTTCTTTTCAAAAACTCGGTGTTTGTGACGAGCCTCTGAGATGGCTGGATCCTGTGTTTTGAAGTATCGTAGTGGCCCAGCCTCATCAGTGATTTCCCTTTCTGTGGTTTTGCTTACCTTCAGTAGGCCGAGGTCCCAAAGTGTTGAAGAGAAAATTCCAGAAGTAAACAATTGCTAGGTTGTAAATCGTGTGCCATTGTGAGCAGCAGGATGAAATCTGGTGTTTCCCCAGTCTGTCCTTCCTGGGATGTGACTGACCCAAATGCACTGCCTACCTCTGGTCACTTAGTAGCCATCTCAGTTGTAGTATTCAGTCCCTGGTTGACTGTTTTGTGGTCACAGGGCATGCATTCAAGTGACCCTTGTTTTACTGAGTAATAACCGCAAAGCTCAAGAATCATGATGCAAAGGAAGCATGAGGGTCTACAGCATCCGAAGCCAAGGTTGCAGTGTGGCAAAGCTGCGGGGCATGTGGGAGAATCCATGATGTGTGTAGGGTTTGGTACTCTCCACAATTTCAGGCAAACGCTGGGGATTTCAGAAAGTATCATTGTGGGTAAGCGGGTCTGGTATTCTTTGTAGTCATTTTCTTGTGGCAAAGCTTTTAAGTCTTCATTCTTCTTTGATATCAAGATGGATATCACCCCTGGTTTCAATATCTGTGTGTGTAACAATGCTGAGTTTTCCTAAGGCTGTTGTGAGATGAGAAGAGTTTGTGCATAGACAGTGTTTCAAAACTTCTCACAGGTTCTTGATTGGCAGGTGCTCCCGTGGCCCCTGGTTTTGTGGCTGAGGCGATGATCACGCCCCTTTGGGGTTTTTTGTGTCTTCTGTGAGATTCGTAGGGCTCCTGGCTGGCTGTCTGCAGAAGGCCTTCCTCTCACTCCATCTGGGGTCTCTGGTGAGATGGGTCCAGGTGAATATATTCCATTCTGTTTGCTGTGAGTACAGTTTTTAAAGTTTTAAAATGTAAATCTTGCTCTTCCTCTGGTGCTTCCTGCAACAGTTTATTATAGTACAAACTCCTGGATCAACAAGCTTATACCCTAGTCCAGTGATGGCGAACCTTTTAGAGCTTTCCATGATATCAAACAGCCTGCTGCGGCATGTGTGCCACAGGTTCGCCACCACTGCTAGTCCATCTTCTCTACCCGGTAGCCAGCCATAGCTGACACCTGTCAACTCCCAAGTCCCCCATCCCGATTCTGCTGCCAGTTAAGGGAGCACCCCTTACCCCCGTCTCACCTAGGACTTGGGGGTTGACTCTGGAGTTGTTTCTACTTCTTCCTTGTCTTTGCTGCCCTATTCCCTTCCACCTTGCATCGTGCCATTCTTGTCCCTACTCATGCTGTTCCCGTAACCTGGATTTTGTTCCGGTTCTCTTGAAACGCTTCTCATCCTTTAGCTCCAAGGCTCCTGTTGTGGTTTAGATCTAAATGTCCCCCAAAAGTCTCATGTGTGGGAGGAGATTGGCTCATGGGGGTGCTGTACCCCTCAGCGGATTCATCCGTGGATGATTTCGCAGCTGAGTGTGCTGTTAGGAGGTGGCGTCTGGTTGTAGGTGGGTCCCTTAGGGTGTGACCCGGAAGGGTGCATTCTTGTCCACGTCTCCTCTTTCTATGCTTCCTGGCTGCCATGAGATGAGCAGCTTTCTTCTGCCCACGTCCTTCCACCATCCTGTTTCTACCTGGGAGCCAGTCAGCTGTGCGCTGAAACCATGAGCCAGAATAAACTCCTCCTTTAAATTGTGTGTGTGGGGTGTTGTGTGCAGCCACAGGGAACTAAGACGGTCCTTTGTTTAGGAGGGACGTGGAATGTCAGAGCGCCTGAAGGCAGTGACACGGGCTCCTAGGCTTTGAGAGGGCCAAGTCATAATGCCATGTGTGCAAAAACAGTCTAGATTTTATGAAAATTTCCAGACGTTTTATGGATATCTTGCCCTCATCTAGTTACATAGCTTCCTTTTTCTTGCATTTCTTTTTTGTGTGTGTCTTTCCAAGCCATTCACTTTGCTTTTCACTGAAGCAGTTACCCTCTTGCTTTTCTTGCATAATGTCATTGGTTTATGTAATTTAATAGAATTACATAATTGCAAGACCAAGCACAGCTGGCATGAAGAGGCTTGGGGGAAAAACAAGGAACTCTTGGCAGGTGTACAGCTCGCTGGTGACAGCCGAGGTGGGCCGGGCCGCTCGATGGAGAGGTGCAGCACCAGCCGCGGGCCCGCAGCGTGCCCCGGGCACCCGCAGTCAGCACGTTTAACAGAGACGGAGGATGTCAGTCTGCATGGGGAGTCTGTGAAGACGGCATGTACTGTATTATGCCAGCGTGTTCACCATGATAAATTTGTGCAATGGGGAGTTAGGTATGTGAAAATAAAATTGTTAGAATCCTACAGCATTAAAATAACAGCATGACGCTTTCTTCCTGAAATCACTGACACATTTTGAAGATCATACTCATGTGTTAACTTTTGTACACCATAGTTTCACTTACATTTTTATATGCTTCCCTGTATTATTAGGTGCCTTATAAATATTAGTGTTTGTTTTTACTTCATTCTTATCTAATGGTTTCACCATAAGTCACTTCTCTATTTCATTATAGCAGATACGAAGTTTGCTTTCAGTTTTTAAAAATGTCGCGGTACACATCTTTATGTAGAGACCTTACTATGCAACATCAGACAGAAATTGTCTCCTGTGGAATGATTAGACCAAAAGGTGCAGGCTTCTTAAGGGCTTTTGATGTATTTTGTCAAGCTGCTTTCCATTAGGTTGATACTTTCTCCAGCCATGTATGAAGTCTTTTATGATACCTCATTTTCTTCCACCGTGAATGGATATTATACTTTTTAAAATCTTGCTAATTTGGTAGATTACAATCACATCTTCTTTCATGTCCTTGATTGGTAGCGAGATTGAATATTTTTCCAAATGTCATGTTTTTGCATTTGCATTTTTGTAAAAATTTAAATTCTGATTTGTCTGTTAAAAACAGAATTTATCTGTTGATTAATTCAATTGTTGAGTTACGTGCCTTTTTAGTGTAGTGCAGAAGTGACCTTTGTCTTCGATGCTCACTATGAATACGCGTTTTTCAGTGCTCATTGTAAATATGCTTTCCAAACTCTTGTGGAGAAGTTTTGTTTCGTTTTGTTTTGGTTAGAAAAGATATGGAGCTTTTATGGCTTTTGATATGTTTAAAAAGATTTCCTTCACCCTTCACTCATTGTCTGAAAAGATACTCAGACTTTTTTAAAATTCTTGGTTCAGTTAAACTTTTATAAAAAGTTCAGTTGAATTTTTATCATATGACTTTTCTTAAGCTTGGGAAATAAGGTTCTGAACATGATCTTTTCCACTTATTTTAGTTTTGGCCCCGTTGGTTGAGTAATGCTGCCTTTCTCACTGATTTGTGATTCTTCTGTAGGATGCTTTCAATTGTGAAATATACAAAGAAGGATAATTTTTTCTGAGATGTGTGTTCTGTTCTGGTGTTATATCTATACTTGAATCATTGCCATGTTGTAGTAAGTATGTGATCACATCATTCTTTTCTTCTTTCTTCCTCCCCCTCCTCCTCCTTCCTCCTCTTCTTCTACCACCTCTTTCCCCTTCTTCTCATGACAGATACTTATTTTGTTCCTCTTTTTGATCACAACTTCCACTTACTAGGATTTACTAGAATTCTCAAAGGCCAGTAATATTCCTGGAGAAAAGATACAGTATATAGATGGTAGATTTTTCAGACATTTTTGTTTTACATTTTTCCTTTCTTGTACATATATATACACACACATGTATATGTATATTATATGTATATATACATATGCACATGTATATGTATGTATACATGCATAGGTATATTATATGTATATATACATATGTATATTTGTATCCACACACATGCACACACACTTTCACTAACCTTAGAATTCCTTTGACTGAATCTTTCCCCTGAATGTATTCTGACATTTTTTTATTGTATTGTATAAGACAGATGTATTTATCCATCCCTCTATCCATCCATCCAACCATCCTTCTCTTCTTCCTTTCCTCCCTCTCTCCACCCGGAACAAGCTACATAGTTGGTAGGATTCAATGAAAAGTGAAAATGCAGGGCATTTAGATTATTAACAACTTCAAGATGGTAGAAGTTGAGCGTTATACCAAGTATCAGGCCTTTCTAATAAGCACAGGGCCCTGTGTGACTGTATGGTGGCACCCATGAAATCAGCTGTGCAGATATTCATCCGCAGATGGACACCCATTGCATGGACACTTACTGAGCATTTACGATATGCTGTGTGCTTTGAGGGGAAGAGCCCTCTACATACTCAGAGCTGAGTGGAGGTCACAGGTGAGTCTGTCCCATGTGGCATTGTAAGCACAGTGGAAGTGTGCGCAGGACATTGTTGCAGGGAGAAGAAAGAACTCCACCAGACCCAGCTGCTGGAGAAGGCTTTCTAGTGGGGACTGTGCTTACACTGGTTCTCGAAGGCTTTGTGCTGAGTGACGCAGGGAGCCGTAGGAGAGTTTGCGCTCCAAACTCTTCACTTCTTTGCTATGAAAGAGTCGGTCTGCTGGCTAGAATAGACACACTCAGGGGGCTGCTGCAGTCATCCAGCCCAGGAGGATGGAAATGGCGGCTTGTATGTGTTTGGTAGCAGTGGAGGTGATGAAAAGCAGTCAGATCTTGAATGTATTTTAAAAATAGCACTGTCAAGATGTGTTGATGGAAATGGATATGAAGTTGAGAGGAAGGGTACAGTTAAGGATGAGTCTCAGGGTTTTATTTATGTGATCAGTTGGAAGAATGGAGTTCACATTCACTGAGCTGAGCAAAGCTCCCAGGGAAGCAGGTTTGGGGGAGATGAAACATTCAACTTTGGACGCACCAAGTTTGAGGTGCTTATCAGATAACCCAGTGGAGATGCTGTGTAGGTAACTGCATACACAATTCTGGATTTTGCTTGGTCTAGGAGGGAGAAGGGAAGAGGCTTTGCCAATAAGATTGCTGGAGAAGAGAGGATAAGAAAGACATGGTCAATAAAAAATTCCTGCTGGCCGATCATTGGTGAAATGTTCTTGGTGACTGATAGGAAGAAGAAAGAAACAGATTTGGAAAATGAAACTGACCAGACTTTGAAACACCCTTCTCCCAATCATTACCAACAGGGGTTTTGAGCTTTACAGTCATGTTTCTTTCTTTTGGAAAGAGCTAATCTTGGAGGTATTTTTTCTAGTTTGGAGTCCTGGGGAGGATGGGGAAGGTGATTTCTTGATATTTATTTATGATGAGGAGAGAATGTGCTGCCACTGAAATGTTGAATTATTAATGATTTAGGCGGAAATGACTTCTTTCAGAAACACTAGTTCTGGAGGCCTGTCAGATAGAGGCCAGATAGTAAATGATCTTTTTCAATGATAGACCTAAAGAGCTGATGCAGATCAAAAGGGAACGGCACGATTGCTTCCCGTGGGTCTGGGATCGATTTGTTTGTGACGGCGCATTTTAGAATCTCATTTTTGCTCATAGAATCCATTACTCTCATTACTTTTAGTAACTGTTTTTACAGATTTTAGAAGGTACTATGGAAACCATCTGCTGTAGATGGCGGAGAGAAGGCTGGGCTCTCTGGAACCAGTGGGCCTAAAACCGGAAGAGGACATTTCAGAGATCAGGGAAGACCCGAACAGATAGACCCCGCTTCATCCTAATCCAGCCTTGGGAGACAGTTCTGCCCACATCTGCCCACCTAAGTCCCAAGAGTGATGATACGTTTTGCAAGGGAAAAAAAGGCACATACTCATCCCTTTTCCATATTAACAGAAATTTTTGTGAAAAAAAGAAATATTGCGGAAGTGCACTTACGTAGGGCTTGCAATGTGTATCCAGTTGTTCAGCGTGAAACTCAATGAAGGACAACGGAGAAAACCCATTTTAAAACAATTTGGGAATGTGGTAAGTGTGAGTGTGTGCGGTGACCAGGTTCTTATTTTATCACTGCCCCAGTCATCGCTCACGTCTGAAGACTTCCAGTACTCTAAGGGCGATTGCTGAGCTCCAGAGTGGCTCCAAGCCTGCCGCATTTTCAGTGAATGATTTAAATATTGTATAACTCATTTATAATTGAACGAAATTATGGTGGTTCTTGACTGATTTCTGAGAACATTCTCTCCAAAAAAGCTGTTTTTGTTTTCTCTTTTGGAAATAAACATGCATTTGCATAAGAAATAAGGAGCCTGTGAAAGGAATCAATAAAATTAACTGGAATTGGATTTCATACTTTGAATGCATTACACATTCCTATTAGGGAAAATAGTGAGAAACGGGGAATCAGTTCAAAGAGAAGCCAAGACTCGTAAAAAGCCTGACCTACTTCAAGAAGATGAATATTTAAAATAAGAACTGATTTAAAAATAATGTGCTTTACATTGGTGGACCAAAGCTCAAAATATCAGAAGCCTGACAAAAAGGCCATCTTTTCAGGAACCGGGGAGGGCAGGGCTGGCTGTGCGTCAGGGGTAGCCCTTGACCCAATGGAGAGCCGGGTCCTGGCACTGTTACTCATTTATTTGAAATACGTGTTTTAGCGTTGACCTGTAAAATTACCTTCCTGTAATTCCAGCACTCTGGGAGGTTGAGGCAGGAGGATGGCAGATTCGGAGAATCCAGCCTGGAGTGATTTAGCAAGACCCTGTCTAAAAAGGAGAAGTTGGGGATCAGTGGGAAGGCTCTGGGTTTAATCTCTAGCAACACACACACACACACACACACACACACACACACACACAGCTGTCTTTGGTATTGCAAAGGAAATGTGCTTTACCCGAAGTTCCTGTTGAAATAAGCCTGTTTGATTTTTTTAGTTGCCAGCATGAACCAAGAATTTAGGAATTCATGTCCAGCTAGACCCAGAGAGTTAAAGGTCTGGGTACACAAGCCGTGTGACTCAGCAGAAGCGACAGGCAAGACTCCCCGACTAGATGTGACAGCCTGTCTGGGTGTGACAATGAGGAAGCTGAGGAAGCTGCTCTTCTCTCTTCACCTCTTGCTGTGGGGTCACGTAGATGGGGTCATTTCACATGCAGTAAATAAATATTTGGAAAGGTGGTCCCTGGATGTCCTGCTGATGACTTGTCCTGCACAGTCTTAAGGTCATCACGAAGTGCCGGGTGTGTGTGTGTGTGAGAGAGAGAGAGAGAGAGAGAGAGAGAGAGAGAGAGAGAGAGTTTTTCTTTTGCTTTGAGTGTTGGTGCTGCGGGCGGCCCATCCTCCGGGAGCCAGGGGCAGACTGTCTGCGAAGCCGTGCCTGCGTGTTCTCAGGCTGGTCAAGGTTAGTAGCCCTTTTCTGAAATGCTTGGGACTGGAGGAAGTCTGGCACATTTAGGATTTCTTTTTAATTTTAGAATACTTGCATAGACTTTACTGGTTGAATGTTCCTAACCTGAAATGCTCTAAAATCTAAAACTTTTACGTTTCAGTTTTAGATTTTGGAGCATTTCAGAGTTTGGATTTTCAGAGTAGGGATACTCAGTATGTAACTAAATTTCCTGGTGGAAAAAATGGAGATGATGCCCGTCAGCTTGTTCAGAAATCTACATTTCTATATTACTTGTTTTTTTTTTAAACAACCTTATTGAGGTGACATTTAATAAACTGTGCATGTTTATTCAATATCCCAGTGAAACCATGTCTGCAATCAAGATAAGGGATGGGTCCATCACCCCAGTAAGGTTCCTTGCGCTTCTTTGTAATATTAGCCTCTTGTCCCTTGCACCCCTCTTTCTCGAGGCAACCACTGGCCTGCCTTTTGGCACCAGAGATCGATGTGCATCGTTTCAGAAGCTTACAAAAGTGGAATAATATGTTTTCTAGAATCTTACATAGTGGAGTTAGGTAGTATATGTACTTGTTTTGTCTGACTTCTTTCATTGAGCATAATTACAGCGTATCAATAGTTCATCCCTTTTTATTATGGAATATATTGGGTTAGATGGAGACCCCACAGTTTGATTATCCCTTTGCAGTGGACACGTATGCTGTTTCTACTTTTCAGTTATGCTGCAGAAAACTAGGAACGTTTAAGTATAAATCTTTTCAAAACAGAGGCCTTCACATAGATTCCTAGAAGAGGAATGGCTACTTTTTAAAAATTTCACTTTCCCCTTTTATATTCCCACCAAAGGTGTATGAATGTCTCAGTTCTTCCAAATCCTTGTCTATACATTTAAGTTTTTGTCATTTTAATATATGTGTTGGTTTCTCTTTGCCGCTTTAATGCTCATGTGGAGTAGTGATTTTGATCATCGTTTTGTGTGATTATTTGTCATCTGTCTTCCTGATGAAGTTTCTTTTCAGAATCTTTGTGTGTTTTTTAATTTTTAGGTTTTCTTTCTCTTACTGAATTTTGAGAGTTCTTTACATATTCCAGAGAAAGCACCTTGTCAGATACGCAATTCACAAATATTTTCTCACAGTCTATGGCTTATGTTTTCATTTTTCTGTCTTTCACAGAGCAGAAATTTTAAATTTTGATGAAGTCCAGTTGATCAGTGGCTGCCATTTGGATTAGAATGATTTGTGTCAGTACCCACCCAGTGGCTGGCAGCCGCGGATGATGTTCCTGGCCCTGCGTGTGTTTCCTCTAATCCTTTTGGGGGGTTCTTTGTTTTTAGCCATTCTTTATACTCATGCGACGATCAGTATTCATCTGACTTCTGGAAGTTGGAACAGATCGCTGCAGATCTCCGGAGCTCCGTCTCTGTCTTCTCTCTGCCACTCTGCCCTGGATTTCTAGCTGCCTTGGTCTCCCTGTTCCCTCCTCTTTCTTCCCAGCTCAGGAAGACTGCTGACTTTCGGGGGCTCCTTTCCCTCCTCTGTGATGGGGAGCATGCTCAGAGCAGTAAAACACTGCTCATTGGTTTCTGTCTCTTGGGGGTCACTGTGTGTGGCCGCCTAATACCCCGTCTTTGAAACTGTTCTTGTGTGTATTTGTCTTTATTTTGGTGTTTTCAGTGGGGGAGCGAATTTGGTTCCTATTCTTCTGTCTTGGTGGAAGCAGGGAGTTACTTACTTGGAAATTACACAATGACTTGTCGCATAGTGTAGGGTACTTGCAGGTGGGATGGTGGCCCAGCCCGGCTGTCTGACTTTAATTATAAGAATGTAAGTTCTATCCATCTGAGGGCCCTTCCTTTAACTCGGATTTTGGCACCTTGTCTGAACTGAATCATAACTGCACCCCTCTCATTTTTGTTTTTGTTTCTTTTTCCCATTTGACTGTCCTGTCCTTGAGTCTTATTATATCTGAGTCTTACTTGCATTTGACTCTCACAGTAAATGTTGTGCAATGAATAAATGAAGTAAAGTCAGTAAAAATTTCCACCTTTCAGAAGAATGTGTAAGCTGCTGTTTTTCCCTGCCTCCCTCAAAGACGTAGATCATTATGGGTATACTCTCCTTAAAGGTTAAAACTTTATTTAAAATTTACCTTATTTTGAGTTTTGAGTGTGCCTTTGTGTGCATGTTTGTGTAGGTAATGATGATATAGTTGGGGTTTTAACATTGTTACAGGGATAGCTAATTGGCAGTTTAATTGCTCCTCCCTTCAAATACTCTGAGATACATGACAGATTTCGGGAGATATAGATCAGGGACTCTGTGGTCCCAGATTTTTTTTTTTAATGAAAGTTTATTAAACAAATGCCATTAGACTTTATAGCTCTTTTAAATACCCTGTGCTGTTTAGTTCTTTGCCCTTCCTCATTTTCATTTTTATTGCTAGGTGGTGCTGGGATAAGATTCCCGAAATACGTGCTTAGTCAAAGCGTCTGTAGGGAATTTTGTGCCCTTATGGTACCTAGTGATTTTAAGGGAAGAACAGCCTAAGAGGAAAAAAAAATTCAGAGAAGGGATACCTCTATGAATAATTAATTTAGAAAGAGAATTTAAGTCTCATTAGAAATATTCTCATTAGAAAGTTTTGATTTTTAATTACTTGCAAGTTACGATTTGTGGAAGAAGATTCTCTCATGAACACCACAGAATTCTTTGCTCAGTTCTCTGTTATGTAGCTTGTAGTTTTCACAGAATATAAAATGTAAAATAAATGCAGACTGGGTTTTTAATCTATTTGCACAATTTGGAAACATGCATCGCACTGTAATGGAATTTACAACATAGTGCCAAAGGCTTTTTTTTTTTTTCTTCTTCTTCTTTTGATTCTGAAGTTTTGGTACTATTTACTTTTGCTTTATTTGAAAGAAATTCTGCTATGTTGCCTCTGACAACTTGGAATTACTCATAACTCTATTAGAAATAGCAGATAGTGTGGCTGAATATGGAAATGCGGCTGCCTAGGTTGTAAGTCAGTCCTAGAGTTGTTCCTGGGCTCAGTGGTGGCTTTTCATTGACTAATTTTTTGTGATTACCTTGGTAAGGGGACAGGAGATGTTGTGAAGAACGTAGGGAGAGGGTATGTGAATCTGACAGCTGGAACAATTTGAGCGAATGATTCTGGAGTGTTTTTCTTAACCAGTTTTGGTTTTCTGTTTGGTTTTGATTTGCTTTACAGAAAGTATACCTCCCCCCACCTCCCTATCCTGTCCCCCATCCCGTCTTCTTAATAGATTCTTTTCAACTGTGGAGGTTATTTGTGGAGCGGGATTCAGGGATAAATGGCACTAAAGCACATCAGACAAATGAAAATGAGACATCAGAAGAATACGAGGAGAGGGTTGAGAATTGAGAGGAAGGTGCAGTGGGCGCCAGAGCTGTGGCTGAGGCTAGCCAGGCTTAGGACTGGGTGTGGAGAGCCCTAAGAGAATCCTTTTCCGTATCTAGTTCCATCTGAGATGTCTAGTTGTCCCCCAGGATGGACAGCTGCCACCTGGGATGCTTGTGAGCCCTGGACTCCTACCTTCAGGAGCGACAGCTACTAGAGCGCAAGGCTTCTGTCACCATGTCCCCAGTTTCCACAGTGCTTCACATATGATAGTAGCTTGTTCGATTTTTACTGAGTAAAAGTCCCCCTGGGTGTGATGGCGGCTGCCTGTAATATTGCTCCTGGAGGTTGGGGCAGGAGGACTCCAAGTTTAAGCCCAGCCTGGGCAGTCGAGCAATGTAATGAGACCTTGTCTTAAAATGAAATAAATAAACAGGGCGGGGGATGTAGCTCAGTGGGAAGGCCCTGTATTGCAAACACTTAAGCTCAGAATTTCTTACTAAGTGAAATAACCTGATTACGGAGATAAGCAGTTGGGGGTGACTTTCAAATGTCCTAGTATGGGCTGAGTATCCCTTCTCTGAAATGCTCGGAATCCAGAGCGGTTTGGATTTTGGATTTTTTTTTTTCAGACTTCATAATATTTGCATATACTCAAGGAGATATCCTGGGGATGGCACTGAACTCCGGCATCAACAAGGTTGGTTCTTGTCCACACCCTCCACTCCCTAGGGCATAAGGTGGAGCCGCACGTCCCCAGACCGGAACCTCTCTTCAGTCCCCAGATACCATCAGTCTTCCTTCCCTGGGAACCCCGCCTCTCCCCAGCCCTCATTCTGGGCTTGCTGTATTTGGACTCCAATTTCCTGTCAGTTTTCCTGGCTGCTTCTGAGCTATTTGGAGAGACTGAATGAAAGTCTGATTCCTTGTAGCTCGCCATAAACTGCTACAATTCAGGGTAGAAAGCCTTGAAATGCGGAGAGGTTCCCTGAGGAGAACAGGGGAGTGCAGAGGAGGGGCGTGGGGGCAGTGCTCGGAAGCATGGATAGCCCTGGACATGCAGGGATGGTGGCAAAGGCGTTCCGTAGGGGACCAGTGAGAGACAAGCAAGGACCAGGGCAGAGTTTCTTTTTTTTTTTTTTTTTTTTTGCTTTTATTTTTTACCATTTTCTTTTATTAGTACACGTTTGCCATACATTAATGATCACATTCATGATGGGGAATCTATACCTGTACATAATACATCTTAATTCCTTTTTCCCCCATTCCCCTCCCCTCCCTTCCGCCCTTCCTCCTCTCCTGATTTACAAAAGTGATTTCTCCTTTAAAATAAAATTTTTTAAAAAAAGTAATTTCCATTTTTCCTTCAACTCTCTCTCTTTTTTAAAAAAATCCCTTTTCACTTCTTCCTTTTCCACCTGCCCCCTCCCTTGTTCTCTTTCCCATTTGAACAAGTTTTTCCTACTTCCCAATATCTAGCCTCTATTTTGCTCCTTATTTACACTTTGGATTTCTCACACAAGAGAAATAATGTGGTACTTAAACTTGTGTGTCTGATTTATTTCACTTAAGATTATGGTCTTGAGGTGCATCCATTAATTTATGAATGTCTCAAATTGATCCTTCTTTATGGCAGAGTAGCAGTCCATTGTGGACAAAGACCACATTTTCTTTATCCATTCATCTGTTCATGGGCATATGGGTTGTTTCTAAGTTCTAGTGATATGAATTGTGCTGCTGTAAACATGGGTATGCATATATCATTGTGGTATGATGACTTTAACTCTTTCAGGAAGATACCTAGTAGGGTAATTGTTGGGTCAGATGGAATTTCTATTTTTAGTTTTTTGAGGAATCTCCATACTGATTTCCATAGTGGTTGTACCAGTTCACACTTCCACCAACAATGCTGCAGGGTTCCTGTTTCCCCCACAGCCCCGTCAGCATTTGTTTCTTGGAGATCGCCCTTCTTTCTGGAGTGAGATGGAATGTCAGTGTGGTTTTAATTTTCATTTCTTGAGTGACCAGTGGTGTCAAACATTTTTCCATGGATTTATTTGAGATTTGTACTTCTTCATATGAGAAGTGTTTATTCATTTTACATGCCCAGTTTTGGATTCCTCAGACAGAGGACTAATACCTAAAATATATAAAAAACTCAAAAAAATTAGACCCACCCTAAATTTAAAGACTCAGAGTTTGCTTTTTAAAAATGAACTTTACAGCCTGCCTTGGTGTGGAGCATACCTGTAATTCTAGCACTCTGGGAGGCTGAGGCAGGAACATTGCATGTTGGAACTCATCCTGGGTCATTTAATAAGATCCTGTCTCAAAGCGAAACAAAACAAAAAGAGCTGGGGATATAGTGAGGAGACCCTGGGTTCAATTCCCAGTAAAATAATTCTACCAATGATTTGCTTACATCAACTTCCATATAACTTGTGAGAGGTTATTTTCTTGTGTGCATTATAATTATTAAGATTATCTCATTATTTCATCCTGCCTATATGAAGATACTTGCTTTTATCTAGAAACTGTAGATAAGCCATCCAATTCAATCTAGATGATAGATTACAGTTTATATATGCACAGTAGTGAATATACTGTAGGGAATAAACTGTGTAGATTGAGAACATTTTTATTACAATCAAAACTTTTGAAATGTTTTGGAGTTATAGCACTTTTAAGTCAATTTGCACTTTTAAAATTTGATATAAAATATATTTATTTTTATTCACATTAAGTGACCAAGATAGTCCTATTCCAGTTAGTATACTTTTCACTTCCAGAATTCTTCAGTTATTCTTTTCATAGTTTCTAATTTTGAGCTTTGCCTTTTTTTCATAGTTTCTAATTCTGTTCATTCATTGTGTATATATTTTCATTAAAAAATCTTGAATATATGTATAATAACGTTAAAGTCCTTATACACTATTTACAACATCTCAGTCGTCTTTGGGTTGGGTTGATTTTCTTTAAATGATTTTTTTTCTCAAGTATGGTTTTCATCTTCTAGTTTTTGAAGGTCTAGTGACTTTTGAATAATTAATGGATGTGTTGTAGAGGCCTTGGATTTTGGTATATTCCTTTCAACAGGACTTTTATTCCCACAGATGGTTAGCTTGGCTGGACTCAAACTCTAAACTTGGTCCCTTGTCCTAGCTAGGTGGGAGCTGACCTCTCCACTTACCTACTTCCACTTCCTGCCACTGCTGTGGGTAGTTTAGTAATTACTCAAGGATTTAGTTGGATTTTGTTCCCCAGATTTTGTGGGTCTATCTCGTCCACATAGTTGCCTCCCTCCCAGAATTTAATACCTGAGTTTCTGGATATTTTTTGAACCCCCGTTTTTTCCTCTAGTAGCACAGGCCAGGTGAGGCTGTGGCTTTCTGCCATCCCCCAATGATTTATAATGGGAAGTATCTTAGGTTAAAGGCTGCTGCAGACTCATGCATCTTACCAAGGTTGTGTTATCAAGGTTGTCTTATCAAGGATGCTTTTCCCAGTTTCTGCCTACTTTGGTTACTCTCCAGAGCCTTTAAATGTGTTCCTTTTCTCTTTTTCTGAATTTTGTCCCGATTTGATCATTGTCACCTGCAGGACGGTTAGTCTGTATCAGCTACTGGAAGCAAGTCAACAAGGAGAGTTTGGGGGTTTGAAAATAAGTTTATTGAGATATAAGCGATATGGAATAAACAGTACACATTTATTTTTATTTTTATTTTTTATTAGTACATGTTTGCAGTACATAATCTTTACATTCCTTATATGGTACATGTATATAATGCATCTTAATTTTTTTCATCCCCTTTCCCTCTTCCCTGGCCCCTCCCTCTATTTCTTGATCCCCTTCCCATTTGAGAAAGATCTGTCTCTCTCTTTCCTATTATCTATCTTTTATTTTGCTCTTTATTTATATTTTGGGTTTCCTATATAAGAGAAACCCTGCAATATTTAAGTCTGTGTGTCTGATTTATTTCACTTAACATTGTAGTCTCAAGGTGCAACCATTTTCCTACAGATGACTCAAGTTTATCCTTCTTTATGGCAGAGTAGTACTCCATTGTAGACAAATACCACATTTTCTTTATCTATTCATCTGTGGATAGACATAAAGGCTTCTCCCAAGATTTAGCTATTATGAATTGGGCTGCTATAAACATGAGTAGGCATGGATCACTGTAATACGATCTCTTTAACTCTTTTGGGAAGATACCTAGAAGGAGAATAGCTGGGTTAAATGGAATTTGAAGTTTTAGGGTTTTTTTTTTTTTGAGGAATCTCTGTACTGATTTTTGTAATGATTGTATCAGTTTACATTCTCACCAACAATGCAGAAGGGTTCCTTTCCCCCCACAGCCTGGTCATCATTTGTTATTGGTTGATTTCTTGATGATAGCCATTCTTTCAGGAGTAAGATGGAATCTCAGTGTGGTTTTAATTGTATTTGTCTAATGGCCAGTGATGTTGAACATTTCTTCCCATATTGATTGGCCATTTGTACTCTTCTTGTGAGATGTGTCTATTCATCTTAGTTGCCCATTTTTTTATTGGGTCTTTTATCTTGGGGGCATCTAAATTTTTTGAGTTCTTTACATAGTCTAGATAATAATGCTCTGAGGAATAGCTGGCAATTATTTTCCCATTCTGAAGGTTGTTTCTTTTGCTGTGCAGAAACTTTTTAATTTGATATGATACCATTTGTTGATTCTTGGTACTATTTCCTGTGCAGCTGGGGTTCTATTCGGAAAGTCTTTGTTCCACCTATGTCTAGAATTTTACCTATTTTATCTTTTAGCAGATTGTTTTTGTTTTGACATTTAGATCTTTACTCCACTTCAATTTTAGATTAGTGTTTTGATGAGAGATGTAGGTCTAGATTTTATCTTTTGCTTGTGGAGAGCCAGTTTTCCCAGCACCATTTATTAAAGAGGTTATGTTTCCTGTAGTGTAAATTTTTTGGCCCCCTTTTCAAAGCTCAAATAGTTGAATGTACTTGGGGTTGTTGGTGCATCTGCTATTCTTTTCTGTTAATCCACACATCTAAACAGTGCATATTTAAACTATACAATTTGATAAGTTTTAATATATAGTTTACACCTTGAAACTCACCACAGTCAAGATAACAGTGAGGTGTTGAGTTTTATGAAAAAGTCACATGAAGATGAATGGTGCAAAATAAAGCTCTTTTATGTTGATCTCCTTTACATTTAACAGATTGTGTTCAAATACAGTAAGTCACTGTGATCCCCATCACACCCCTGTAAATGTAGAGTGCTCTTAACATCAGCCTTTTGCAGGTGAAGAAATGGACATGGACATGTTCCGTGGCTTGTCCTTCTCGTGACACCTGCCGTATTTCCTGGCACCGCTCCACACCAGGGAGAGGCATACATTGTGGCCCTCACCTTCTTTCATTTGGGGAGAGCAGACTGCTTAGCTCAGGCACAAATAAGTTTGGAGTTGTGAAGTCAGAGACTATGACTTTGGAGAAGAGGTGCTGGGATTGAGGTGTACATGAGGGACAAGGGGCTGGGCAAGGGACTGAGTTGGGAATGCAGGTACAATAAGCTGGGGACAGTGAGATAAACATGGTGGTTGTGGAAATGGAACGGAAACAGATATTTTTTTCAACAGGATTGACAGGAAGTGGGGGTCTGGATGTAAGAGACAAGAAAAAGAAGGGCCAAGGGGAGCCTCTTTAGTCATTCCTGACCGCTGGGACCGTCACTGACCTTGACATGTGGTACTTGCTGTGGCATGCATGTGGCTTGCCCCTCAGTGGCCGTGTGTGGAAACGTGGCCCTCACGTATGATGCAGAGCAGTGGTGGAGCCTTTATGGGGTGGGCCTAGACTCAGTGACTAGGATCAGGGCTGGTTTCCTGGGGTGGTTAGGGTTTGGAGAAGTGGGCCAGCTTCCAGGAGAGTGGGTTGTTATAAAAAGCAAGCCTACTCCCTGCCCACCCTCTCACTTCCTGTCTTGCCTGTGGTCTGTCTCTCTCCCCTTCTCACACATGCCTGACGTGTGATACTTCCATCTGAGGACACAGCCGGCAGCCTTCGCCAGAGGCCAAACTTACGGGAACCCTGGATCTTGGGCTTCAGCTTCCAAATCTGTGAACTGAGAAACAAAACAAAAACACCCTCTTGTCTTCATAAAGTAGTCAGATTTGAGTATTTTGTTATAGGAACACAAAATAGACAGGGCTTGCTTAGTGTAATTGAAGTGAATTGACTGGTCACATGGATGAGGGCTGTTGCTGGTATTTGAACCACTAAATCAACATGCCCTTTACTTGAGTGTGCATCAGAATCAACCTGGACTCCACTGCTGGGTCCCACCTGAATTTCTGATCCAACAGGCAAAGAGCAGGCCCCAAGTCTGCTCTGTGACTCACCGCAGACTCTGCCCAGTTACTGTGATGTTGCTTGCTCTGGGCTGCCGCCTGCCTTCCGATTCAGAGCTGGCTGTAGAGGACTCTTTTTGTTCCCAGTCTTGTCTTCTGGAGTCGACAGAGGCGTCCTTTGGACCATTAATCATGATTTAACATTTGTAGGAAATCTGCTTTATTACTCACTTAAACTGCAGAACCCAGAGCCCTGTTTCTGGAGCCTCTGGGGTAACATTTTGAGAACACGGCGTGTTCCGCCGCAAATTCTTTGTGAGCGAATATGGAGGTTTTCCAACTGCTACAGGCGATCCCAGCTCCTGGAGAGGGCAGCGCAGGGCCTCCTGACCAGCCTGCCAGTTTGTCAAGGGTCTTCTCGAGTTGCTGTTTAGACTGCAAGACAGGAATGTTGCTCTGTTAACGAACCACTGAATGTTTTCAGGTTTCGCAAACTGGGCCCTTGGATGAGGCAGGTAAGTATTGCTTAGGACAAACCATTCGCAGTTCATGCTGGCGAGCTGCAGGGCCGGCTCGGCATTGTGGAACTTGATGATTCCTTTTCCCTCTTATGACCCAGATGTGCAGAGGGAACGGACGCAACTTTTTCAAGATAGTGTCAGCTGCAGGCAGAAACTATGCCTGAAATGATGACAGTAACCCACCTGCCTTTGTCTCTCTTCAAGGAACTAAGTCTGAGCACTTGGGGGACATCCCTGCTCCTGCTAGTCGTTATTTCACCCATCCTGGGCGAGGCAGCGACAACCCTGTCATCACTAAGAACGACAGTAGAGTGTGTTACAGATGGAACTGTGTCCTCCAAAGTTCTGTGTTGAAATCCTGTTCTCCAGGACCTCAGAGCATGACCGTATTTGGAGATAAGGCCTTTGAAGAGGTAACTAAGTTAAAATGGCTGTGTTCTTGTAAGAAGAGGAGATTAGGACACAGACAAACACAGAGGGCCAACCCTGTGAGGACGCAGAGAGAGGACGGTCACCTGCAAGTCCAGGAAAGAGACTCAGAAGGAGCCATCCCCTCTCATGCTTCTGTCTCGCGCTTGTGGCCTTCCGAAGTTTGAGAAAATCGATTTCTGTTGTTTAAGCCACTCAGCACTTTGTTATGGCAACCCTAGAAAACTAATATGCAGTGTCATGGTGATAAAGTAACCTGTATCCTCTAACTGGCAGATGATTTGATCTCTCTTCGCTTGGATGCTGGGGCCGGATTACACGGGCTTTCCCGGCTCTGTTCCGCAGACCTTTGTAGGAAGCTTAGCATCAGACCAGCCACCTGCTGGTCATTGTCTTCGCTGATACTTCACTTCAGATGAATCTTCCCTGTTCAGTGTAGGCCTCTAAGAGCCTTTCCCTCCTCAGATCAGCTCATTGGAGTTAGAGACTCATGTTGCCAGGCCCTGGATGTCTGGCGACTTCTCTCCTCTCTCTCAAGATGCACAACAGCTAGTCACTTTGACAGGGCTGCACATGCTTTTCCCTTTGTTGGCTTTGCTGTATGTCAGATATTATAAAAGTCTCATTTGACCCTACACCATGCATAAAGAAGTCACTTTGGCATTGGCTGGAATTCCAAATAAACTGTTTTACAGCAGCCTAAAAATTGTTCGAGAAGTGCGGAAGGGCATTAGGGCAAGATGTGAAGGCTCCAGAATTGGACCCTCCTGCCACACAGGCCGAGAGACCTGAAAGATTAGTGAGCTATAACTGCCAGCGTAACTTGAGATTCCTGTGTGCCCTTGGAATCAACCGGGAGATGGTAAATGATGCCGATTATTGTCTCCGGGTCATATAGAAATTACTGTTTTCATTCTCCAAAGATAGTATTCTATTAAAGACATTGTACACAATCCCAGTTTTGAACAGAGAGAATTCCTCCTCTTTTCTGTGGATCTTTACATCCTGAAATTTGTATTTTCTGGATAATTTGTTCTTGTTATTTTAGAACCTAAATTTACATCCCTCTCTACTATATAGTTCAGATCTGGAATGTTCCACAAAAGCATATGTATTAAAGGTGTGGTCCCCAGTTTGGTGCTGTTGGGAGGAGTTGGGACCTTTAAGAAGTGGGGCCTAGCGGGAAGTTTTAGGTCATAGGGGATGTGGCCTTGAAACCCGCAATGAGACCCTGCCCCTTCCTCTTCTCTTTTTTTTGGTATCCTGATCATAAAGTGAACAGTTTTCTTATATGGTGCCACCATGGTACACTGCCTTATTGCAGGCCAAAAAGCAATGGGGCTAACTGATCCTGAACCAAAACCTCTTAAAGTGGGAGCTCAAATAAACCTTTCTTCTTCTTAAATTGATTATCTCAGGCATTTGCTACAGTAACAGACAGCTGACTAACACACTCTCCACTCTGTTTACTTGGTCTAAATCTAGGGCCCGTGTGGGGCCAAGTTTATAATGGGCCAGGTCACCTCATGTGACAGAGTTGTGCCTAAGAGTTGCGCTTCCTCCTACCCTTTCTGCAGTCCTAAGTTAATTGAGGCCCTCCATCCTGGGACAATCCAACTATCTTACTGGTTTTTGTTCTTGTTTTGTTCTTGTTTTGTTCTTGAATCCAGGGCCTTTGGCATTGAGTTACATCCCCAGTCTGTTTTTTATTTTTTTATTGTGAGACAGGATCTTGATGAGTTGTTCAGGTGCTATTGGAACTTGTGGTTCTGCCACTTCAGCCTTCCAGAACGCTGGGGTTCCAGGCGTGTAGTACCACACCCAGCTATCTTGCTGTTTTTACTCTCCTCCTATGGCTGCTCCACAGCCTTCATGTGTAGCTGGAGGGTGTAGTGCCTTACATAAGCCCCATGTGCCAACCAGATTTCCCTTTGCTTTTGGCGTCACTCTTGATGTGCTGGCCACTGGAGAGATATTGCAAGGAAGGGTGATGGGCTGAATCTCTTAGAAACTGCAGCCTACCTCCCTAACAGAGGAGTTGGTAGGTTTTACTTCGCTAGCTAGCAGCACAATGAAAGTGGGATTTGGGCCTTGACCAGCAAACAGCTACCTGGCCTTGTGTGTCAAGACTCATGCTGTCCTGGGAAAAATAAGTGTTTTCCCCAAGGCGAGAAAAGCTGTGCTTGCTTCAGCCTGGCGACTCGTTCTCTGGGGACAGAGCTTGTGTTTTTCTTATTTTCTCCTTTTCTTCCCAAAGGTAAAAAACAAGCAGAGAGCTTTTCCCACCTTCACCTGCCAGCTCCTCTTTCCTGTTTTCTCTGTATTTTGTATTAAACAGCGAAGCTTAAATCTCAGAGCAGAAATGTGACGCCATCCAGGTCTTAATAGATACCTTAAGATGGTTAATTCAGGAAGAAGAGCTGGATAAATACTGAGAAACTTGACAGAGACAGGGAGAAATCCTGAGTTACGCTCTCTTCTGTCTTCTCTATTTGTACCATGGTTGTGAATTTTGCTCAGTTGTTTTGTTTTCAAAGTAGCCACACAAATAAAAGTGTTTTCTAATATTATCCACCCCTCCTCTTAGTTGTCCTTCTTCGAGGGAGAATACAGTGTGCTCAGATTCAGTCCCTGCTGACCTGGTGCGGGTGCAGCTGTCCCATTCTGTCTCGCAACATGGCCCAGTGTGCCTGTTCAGGGTCAAATTACTTTGTATCTTGCAATATCCACAGCAATGCTTTGGGCACACCATGGGGCCCCTGGACAGACACTGCTGCATCTCATGAGAAACGGGGGTGGGGAGGGAAGGGTGGGGCCTTTCTGGAGGGGCAGCCCGGTTTGAATGTAAAATACACCTTGTTATATTAAATATGTATATTTTGATTCGTGCCTTGCAGCTCTTGAAGGCGAAAAAAGAAGAGTGTTTTTGTTTTCATACTGGGGATTGAAACCAAGGCTTTTACACTGAGCTGTAAGCTACAACCTCAGCCCTTTAAACATTATTATTTTGATACAAGGCCTTCCTAAATTGCCCAGGCTGGGCTCCAACTTGGGATCCTTCGGCCTCAGCCTCCCAGAGTGGTGGGATTACAGGTGTGGAAAAAAAAAATGAGGTTTTTAAAAAAGAAAGAGGGGACATTTGGGCTGGCCTTGCCGCTCCTTGGAAGGCAGCTTTTCCCAGGTCCTACCCTCGGGAGTCGTTCTCCGGCAGAGACGCAGGGCAGCGCTCTGAGGTGGAGTTTCGCAAGGGACTGGTGAGACCTGGGGACTGGCTGGCCTGCAGGTCTCAGCATCTGGAGAGACAGGCGGTCGGAGACAAGACAGGCCGGAGTGGCCTCGGCCCTGACAGTGCGGGGCAGTGGTTTGTGTGGGAGAAAGCGAGGCCTGTGATTTGACAGGCTGTGCCACTGCCCCGAGGAGGTCTCCAGGGGCCGTCCTGGGTGGGAGGTTGCAGAAGGGTTGGCTCAGCCTCCACTCTGCTTCTGCCAGAGGATCTTAAGGTTGATTTATTTTTAAAAACTATATTGGCCATATTTTGTAGGACTGTTTGAACAGACCAGAGGTCAGATAAGCAAAATCCATAGCTTCTGAGGGATCTCAGGAGACCCCGGGCTTGGTCATTAGGAGCAGCTGGTCCCTAAGGATGGGATCCGCATGGGCTTGAACTTGAGTGTAAAATGTGGAACTAAGAATGCGCGGAGTCCAGAGAGAGGAGGCTGAGGGCCCAGTTCAGACCTGAGGGCATGTCCTTGCGTTTCTTAAAATTTTTTTGAATTTTAAATTGAGAAGTAACTTGTATATAGAATGAAATCCATGGATTTTTTTTTCCTTTTGGTGGCCCCAATTTTATTTTTAATTTAATGCTAAGAGTTAAAAGAAAAAAAAAAGGCACTGTAATTCTGACAAATGGCAGAATGCAGATGATATTTCCATAGCGCAGTTTTAAAATACAATAATGTTGATATCTGAGATCACACTTACTTCACTTGGCATGAGTTTCATCATATATAGGAGAAGTAGCACCTTCAACTTAAAAAAAAAAAGTAAAGATTAAATGGTGCCACACTTAAAATACTTGGTAGCTGAG
>PVJO010010885.1:24675-62248 GCA_004026905.1 Hystrix cristata | reverse complement strand
TTCTGGTAGCTATCATTTTATCCGTATTTATTTCTTTATTTTAAATTGTATATCCAGATCATTTTCGCATTTTAAAATTTGATTATGTGCTTTGTTTATTTCTTATGTATTCAGAATACTAATCCTTTGTCAAATGAAGAGTTGGCAATTATTTTCTTTCATTTTACAGTTTGTCTCTTTGCTCTTCTGAAAAAACATTGTCCGCCTCATGTATCGGTGTGTTTTTCCTATGTTTTGTCTTGTGTTTTCATAGTGTCAGCTCTTATATTAGGATTTTATTCCATTTTGAACATGGTGACAGCTAAGAGTAAAGTTTCAGGGCTCTGAATGTGGATATCCAGTTTTCCAGACACCGTTTGTTTTCCACAATCTGTATGTTAGACATCTTTGTTGCGTATTACCTGGCCATGAATAAACGCATGATGTTGCTTTTGAGTAGTCTACTCTGTCCCTTTAGTCTATACATTCATTTCTAAGCCAGTATCATGCTGTTTTGGTCGCTAGGTTATATTTGGAGTTAATTTTCATATATGGATAAAGGTAGGAAGTTGAATTTTACACATTTTCATATACTTTCCAGCCAACTAAGCACCAGTTGTTGAAAGTGCCCTTCTAGCCTACATGCTTGTCATTACTCAAATGACCTGAATATATGAATTTATTTCGAGATTCCTTGTTCCCTTCCATTGATATGTAGGACTATTTTTGTTCTAGTACCACACGATTTTGAATATTATTGTAAATTTTGAAATCAGAATATATTCCTTCAATGAATTCTTTTCAAAAATGTATCGACTAGTCCATTCCAATGACAAATTTAGGGTCAGGTTGTGAATTACTACAAGCAAGCTGAGATTTGGATAATAATTTTAGTAAATATATAAATCAGTTTGAGTATTATTGCCATCTTGATTATGTTGAGCCTTATATTTTGTGAAAATGGGCTAGATTAAATTTGCTTGGTTTTGTTTTTTTCATTTATTTAATGTTTTGTAATTTTTATTATTGTTAAGTCTTAGTCTTAAAAATATTTTGATAAATGTATGCGTATTTCATATTTTTAATGCTATTGTAAATGGAATATTTTAAATTACATTTTAACATTTGTTATTGTATTGGGACACAATTGAATTTTTCTCAATTGATCTTTTACCTTACAATATTTCTGTGTGTAGCGTGTGTACTTTGTATAGTTTTGTATGTGCAAGAACATATTATATGAAAATACAAATAGTTTTAATTTACCTTTTCCAATTTGGATGCTTGTTAATTCATTAGCATCCTTAAATGATTCTGGTAGAACTCTCAGTATAATATTGAATAGATGTCACAAGGAAAAATGTCATCTTATTATCATTCCTAATATTATGGTGAAAACATTCAGTCTTTTACAATTTTTTAAAAATGTTGTTATTAATACATATTTGCTCTACATAATGATTACATTTATTGTGGGGAATTGGTACATGTACATAATATATCTTTATTCTTTTTATTTACTTCTCCCTCTGGTCCCTCTTTCTTCCCTGCAACTCTTGGTCCCCTTCCCAACTGCAAAAGATCTGTTTTCTATTATCTGCTTTTTATGTTGCTCTTTAAATGTTTTATAGTTTGCATTTCTGTCTGTTTAATTTATTTTGCTTAACCATACAGTATTAAGGTGCATCTGCTTCACTACCAAAACTCATATTCATCTTTTTTTAATAATGGAATAATACTTCATTGTGTATGAATGCCACATTCTCTTTTCCATTTATCTGTTGATGAACATACAGTCTGCTTCCAAGATTTAGCTATTCTGAGTTGTGCTGCCATAAACATAGGTATGCATGTGTCACTATAATATGATCTCTTTATTCTTTTGGGAAGATACCTAGAAAGGGAATAGCTGGGTCCAATGGAATTTATATTTTTACCTTTTTGAAGAATATTCATAATGATTTCCATAATGGTTATTCTAATTGATATTCTCACCAACACCATAGAAGGGTTCCATTTTCCCAGCAACCTTGCCAACATCTATTATTATTCTTTTTTTTTCTTTCTTTCTTTTGTGCCAGGGATCAAACTCAGGGCCTTGCAACCACTGAACTAAATCCTGTCCCCATTCGATTTCTTGATGATAGCCATTCTTTCTGGAGTAACATGAAATCTCAGTGTTATTTTAAAATTTCCATTTCTCTAATGGCCAGAGAGATTGAACATTTTTCCATGTCTTTATTAGCCATTATCTATTCATTTCATATGCCCATTTTTAGTGGATGTTCTACATTGGGCAGCTTAATTTTTTTGAGTTTTTTTAATATATTCTTGATATTAATCTTCAGCCTGAAGAGTAGTTGACTTTTTTTTAGCACTTTCTACAGTATCTCTTCAATCTGTTGGTCATTTCCTTTGCTGTCCCATCTTTTAATTTTATATAAAGCCATTTGTTGATTCTTGGTGTTATTTTTCATGCAATTTTGGTTCTGTTTAGAAAGTCATTACCTGTGCTTACATTTTCAAGAACTTTAACCATTTTACCCTCCAGCAGATTAAGCATTTTTGGTTTAATATTTAGGTTTTTGATCCATTTTGTTTTATTTTAATACATGGCGGAAGATGTGTTTCTAGATTCAGTTATATACATGTGTGTAACCAGTTTTCCTAGCACCATATGTTAATGACTGCATCTTTCTTTGACAATATGCTTTTGTCCCTATTCTGTTCCACTCATCCATCTTTTTGTTTGTTTGCTTGCTTTTTGCCAGAACCACACTGTTTTAATCACTGTAGTTTTACAATATAACTTGAAACCTGAGATTCTGATACTTCCTACTTTGCTCTTGTTGCAGAGGATTGTTTTTGCTATTCTTGGTTTCTTGTGGTTTCACATGAATTTTAGGGTTGCCTTTCCTACTTCTGTAAGGAATTCCATTGGTATTTTGATTGGAATTGCTTTAAATCTACATGCCAGTTTTGGTAGTGTGGCCATTATTAAAATATTTTCTCTGCCTATCCAAAAATGAGGAGTATCTTTCCATTTTCTGATGTCCTCTTTGATCTCCCTTTTCAGAGTTCTATAATTTCCATTAGAGATGTCTTTCACTTCTTTTGTTAGGTTAATTCTTAAGTACCTAATTTTTCTTGAGGCTATTGTGAAGGATATCATTTTCTTAATTCCTTTTTTCAGTGGGTTAATTTTTGGTTTACAGGAACTGTATTGATTTTCTCGTGTTGATTTTCTATTCTGCTAACTTGCTGCTATGGATTTTCCTTACTAGACTGTTACAGGCTTGATAGTTTATTTCTATTACAATTTTATTATGAGAAGCTATTGGCTGTTGACAAAATTATTTTTCTGTGTGTATTTAAATTGTTGTGTTTTGGTACAGTATTCTATTAATATGGTATGTTATATTGAATGATTTTATCATGTTAAAATAACTTGCCTTCTTTAGATAAATGCTTACCCCATTTGTCAATTTCATTGATCAATTCAAAACAAACCTTTGCTTATATTGATTGTTTCTGCTAGTGTTTTCTTCTTTATTTTATTTATTTCTACAGAAACCTTTTTTTCCTCCTTCCTTCTTTGCATTATATCTTTCTTTACTATTTTTCTAGTTTCTAAAATTGAAGCTTAATTTAATAATTTCAGCTTGGTATTTTATAATGTAGGCATGTATATCTGTAAAGAATTGTTAAGATCTACTTTGGCTATGTGTTATTGCCCTTGGCATTTTGTATCTTCCTTTTCATTTATTTAAAATATTTATCAAGGACTTCTAGGAAGATGGTGGAGTGGTAGGCAGCAGCAAATTAGCCTCTCCAGGATTCAAAATTCAGACACTGTGAAATAATAACAAAGCTCAGGAAAAAAAAAAAAAGAGGGAGGCAGAGTGCTGGGATTCAGGAAAGATCTGATGAGAAAGTTGCAGCCTGAAGAGAATTGAAGAAACAGAATATAACATGGAAGCGGGAAGGGGAAATCTTCACTTTCTCCCTGGCTCCTGGCTTATGATTTATGAGAAAGGAGGGCTGAATTTACAAGGGACACAGTGAAAGAAAAGGTTTCCAAAGCCCTCAGGTGGAAACACAGTGGTAGAATGAACCAGTAGATACTATACTGTGAGCTGCTGCAGTTGGTGAGTGACTCTAGCCCAAGTGCTTGTGATATCACCCAAAGTGAGTGCTGAGATGCCATACCAGGGAGGGAACCAACTCAGCACAGGGCACAGAGGAGCCACAGTTGGCTTTATTGCAGGATTTCCAGATTTATACTCCTACAGTTATTGGGAGTCACTCATAGGAAACATCTATTGTTAGAAAGCCATGGTCAGGCCAGAAAGAGGCTGTTGATCTAGACCTCACCCCCATAGCCAGAGGTCAAGGCAACCCAAATCTCCATGAATTTGAAAGCCACAGGGTCAACATTTCCACCCCAGTCTTACTGCCTACTTGCTGGTGACTGTCCAGAGTGGACCTCGGCTGCAACTGCCTTTGTCTCCCGGCAAGCCCAAGGATCTGTCTTGAATTGGATACTTGCCCAAGACAGTGTCCCAGAAGATAACTGCATGTTCGAAATCACAGAGAAATTCTTTTGTTTCTCCTTTTTTTGTTTTTCTAAGTGTGAGCAATGTTTTTAGTTTTTTGTTTGATGTTGTTCTTGTTTTTTGCCCACCCTTCTTTATTTCCATCCTTTCTTTGTCACCAGTTTCCCGGGGTTTGTATAACCTTCCTTTGTCCCCTGCCTTTGCCTTCTTCCTTTAATTATTCTCATTTTAAGTATTTCTCTCTATTTTTCACACTCTATCATTTCTTTTTTGGTCCCCTTTTTATCTTATTTTTCTTGCCAGTTTTTTGTCTTACCATTATCTAATTGTATAGATATCTTTCTCCCCCCAATAAGATACCTTGTACCACATTTCTCTTTTTCTTATGTAAGAGTTTAACATTTTAAAGGTTTTATCTTGCACTCCTCTATTCCCAAACCTTACATCTTTAATAGTATAGCTACAAAGCTTTGTTAATCTTTTGATACTTAACACTTTAAAATTATTGTTTAATTGCTTTCTACCATTAATGAAGATATAGCTTTTACATTTAGTACATACTAGATATAAATCAATACTTAGTTTTCCCTAATGTTTACATCATAATTGCTGACTAATTCTCTAGGATTAAGGGTGGTACAAGGTTAGTTTTTATAGTATGTTAATATCTGTTTTATCTTGGGCAATATTACTGTAGCAGATTCACTTGATATTAACATCATCACATACTTGTTTCTAGCTCTATAAGCCAACACTCAGATTATCTTCATGATATTAATAATACTGGAGTATATTACCAGAGAACTTTGGTGGTGGGGTAACTACACTGTATCCTCACCTCAAATTGACCAAGGTAATTGAATTGAATCCGGGGGCTGTGGCAAAGGAGTATAATTAATCACGCTCAAAGTATATCACTGAAAAGCAACTAAAGAGATCTTTTTACTGGTACCAAAGTTTTTAGACTACAAACATCTACAAACCTCAGCAGAAAACAAAAGGAGTTCAAACAAAAAACAATAGAGAATGAGAAGAAAAGACAACAAAATGCCTCCCAAATCTCCTAACCATCCTGAAACCAGTCCAAGTGGCAGTAGAATACAGAATAGCATAAGCTATGCACACAAATTTGTTGAAATGATAGAAGCATAGCAATGGAGGTGAGAAAGCAACTCAAAAATGTACTCAGTGGGAACAGAGATGATATAACAAAACAGATAGTGGAAGTAATAACCAAAAAGATGCACAATCTTTCAGAAGGCACTAATAAAAAGCTACATGAGCTAAACAAAACAGTACAAAACATGAATGACCAGTTTACCAAAGAATTAGAGCCCATGGAAGGTTTCAGTCAGAAATCCAAGCAATTAAAATCATACTGAACATTGGACAGTAGAACCAGACAATGTGAAGACAAAATCTTAGATCTAGAAGACAATGATGCCTTTAAAAACTAAGTACTCAGACACTTTAAAAGCAAGATAGTATGAATAGTGGATTCAAAAACTGGTAGATGATGCAAAGAAAGCTAATCTAAGAATAATTGAAATAAGTGAAAAATCAGAAGATAACACAAATGGCATAAAAATCCTCTTCACAGAAATAATGGCAGAAAGCTCCCCAAATATAGAGAAAGAAATAAATGTACAGATAACTAAGGAATACAGAACCCCAAATAGCCATAATAAAAAGTGAAATTATCTGTGCCACATTATTCTCAAAATTCTAGTCATCTATCACAGGGACAAAATTTTAGAAGTTGCCAAAGAAAGGCAATTAATAGACATAAACCAATAAGAATCACAGCAGACTTCTTCACCCAAACTTTAAAAGCCAGGAGAGTTTAGAGTGAATTGTTCCAAGCCCTAAAAGACAACAATTTCCAACCCTGGATTAGGTATTTGTCAAAACTTTCCTTTAAAATTGACAGACAAATAAGACATTTCCATGGGAAAAAAAAAGCACATCTAGAAATTTATGGCCACAAAATCAGCATTATGAAAAACTTTTAAGTGTATCCTAAAAAGAGATAATGAACCCCTGCAGTGCCAATTTGTCAGCAAGAAGAAATACACCTGGAGGGATGAGCAGCTGTGCAAAATGGGATAAGTGAGGAAGTCAGCAAAAGGAAAATAATGCAATGACATGAACAAGTCAATACCTCTCAGTAATAACACTCAATGTGAATGGTCTCAATTATTCAATCAAAAGACACAGACTGGCAGAATGGATCTATAGACAAAACCCAGAACCATGCAGTGTACAAGAAATACATATAATTAAAAGAGATATTCACAGAATAAAAATCAAAGGATGGAAAATAATTTCTCATGCAATGGAAACCTGGAAAAGGGAAGGAGTTGCTATACTAATTTCAGACAAAGTGGACTTCAAGCCATGACCAATCAGAAGGGATAAACAAGGTCATATTTGCTAAGGAAACTGTTCAACAGGAAGAGTCAACAAATATAAATATTTACGCACCAAATACTGGCACACCAAACTTTGTCAAACACTAATAAACATTAAAATAAAACATTAAAATGTAATGAATGCCAATGTGATTGTAATGGGGGAACTCAATATCCCACTGTCACAAAGGGACAGATCAAGTAGACAAAAAATCAACAATAAAATATGAGACCTGAATGAAACCTTTGAACATAGGGATTTAACCCATATTTACAGAGTGTTCCACCCAAGGACAACAGAGTACAAATTCTTCTGTGCAGAACACAATACTTTCTCCAAAATAGTCCACATAGGAGCCCATAGAGCATGCTTAAGTAAATGCAAAAGAACTGAAAATTATCACATGGATATTATCAAGCAACAGTGCAGTAAGACTAGAAATTAATGGCAGAAGACACCATAGAAACTATCCAAAAACCTGGAAATTAAATAATACCCACTCAAATAATCAATGGGTCACAGACAAAATTAAAGAAGAAATTAGTTTCTACAGCCAGAAAATAATTCTAGTATGATATAGTGGAACCCATGGGACACAAAGAAAGCAGTCCTAAGAGGGAAGTTCATAACATTAATTCTCATATTAGAGAAACAGAACACACTCAAATAAATAACTTAGTGATACAATACATTACGAGTCTTGGAAAAACAAGAATGATTCAAATCTAAAGCTAGTATGAGGAAGGAAATTATAAAGGCCAGGGCATAAATTAATGAAATTGAAACTAAAAAAATGTCAAATAAAGAATTGAAGAGTTGGTTCTTTGAAAGAGTAAACAAACTAGACAAACACTTAGTTAGTCTTATTTTATAAAGGAAAGAAAAGAGCCAAATCCACGCAATTAGAAAGGAAAAAGACAAGATCTCAATGGATTCTACCAAAATCCAGAAGATTATTGGTAACTACTTTGCAAACGTGTACTCTGATAAAATGGAAAACTCAGAAGAAATGTATAAAACCTAGGTACATATGAACTATGAAAGCTGAACCAAAAAGATATAAAAAATTTGAATAAGCCAATATCAGTGAGTGAAACCGAAGATAAAAACAAACAAACAAACAAAAAAAACCTACAAGAAAACCCCAGGTCTTTATATGTTCACTGCTGAATTCTATAAAAAATTTGAGAGAAGATCTAACACCAATACTCCTCAAACTCCTTAAGGAAATCAAAGGGGAAGCAGTAAACCCACAGTCATTCCTGGAAGCAAGCATTAACCTGATTCCAAAACAATAAATGGACTGAAACAAAAAAGAGAACCACAGACTGATTACTTTCATGAACATAGATGCAAAAACCCTCAATAAGATACTGGCAAACAGAAAGTAGCAAATCATCAGAAAGATCATACATCATGACCAGGTACAATTCATTCCAGAGAATCAAGGATGGTTTAAAATATGCAAATCAATAAATGTAATTCACCACATAAATAGAGGGAAGGTTAAAAACATATGATCATATCAATAGATTCAGAAGAAGCATTTGACAAAATTCAGCAACCATTCATGATTTTAAAAATGACCCTCCAGAAAATAAGAATAGAGGCCTTTAATATGATAAAGACCGTCTATGACAAACTAATGGCCAACATTATAACACTATACTTAATGGAGAGAATCTAAAAGCTTTCCCTCTAAAATAAGGAACAAGACAAGAATCCCTGCTATCACCACTTTTGTTCAACACAGTTACTGAAATACTACCTAGAAGAATTAGACAAGGGGGAAAGAATAAAAGGGGTAGGGAAAGAATAAGTTAAAATTCATTGTTTGCAGATGACATGATCCACTACATAGAAGACCCTAAAACCTTTGCCAAAAGACTCCTAGAACTATTAACCAAATTCAACAGGGTTGTGGGATACAAAGTCAGCACTAAAAATTCAATAGCATTCCTGAATACCAATGACAAACTGACAGAAATTAGGAAAATATTACCTTTCACAATAGCATCATGAAAAATTAAATATTTTTGGATTAACCTAATAAAAGAGGTGAATAACCTCTACAAAAACATTATAGCACTCTGAAAAAGGAGTGTGAAAAGGATATGAGAAAATGTAAACATATTCCTTGTTCCTGGATAGGCAGAACCAATACAGTTAAAATGGCCATAATTCCAAGACGTTATAAACATTTAAAACAAGCCCAATAAAAATACCAATAACATTTCTTATAGAATTGGAAAAAACAATCACATGCAAGCAGAAGAGACTGAGAATAGCAAATAGCAATTCTGGGCAACAAAGGCCAGGCACAGGGCATTCTAATCCTGGACCTCAAGTTATATGACAAAGATACAGTCATAAAAACAGCACAGTATTGGCAAAAAAAACAGACTTGTGGATCCATGCAACAGAATAGAAAATACAGAAAGAACCCCAAGCATGCTCAGTTATGTAATTTTTGAAAAGGGGGTTAATGCCTTCATAGAGATAAGGTAGCATCTTTAACAAACGGTGCTGGGAATTGGTGCAGATGCTAAATGTTCACATTAGACCCATATTTTTCACCATACACTAAAGTCAAAATGGATCAAATATCAAAACATTAGAATAGAAACACTTAATCTGTTGGAAGACAAAGTAGGTAAAACTCTTGAAAACATAGGTATAGGCCACGATTTTCTGAATAAAACCCTAGTTGCATTAGAAATAGAACAAAGAATGAACAAATGGGACCACAATAATTAAAAAGCATTTATACAGCAAAGGAAACTACCAACAATGTGAAGAGACAACCTAAAGAATGGAAAAAAAAAAATTGCCAGCTACTCCTCACACAAAGTTCTAACATCTAGAATATATAAAGACCTCAAAAAAATTAGACCCTCCCCAATTAAAAGACAGAATAAAAATAGGGATCTGAAATAGACACTTCTCAGGTGAATAAATACAAATCACCAATAAATACATGAAAAAATGCTCAACATCACTGTCCATTCAAGAAATGCAAACTAAAACAACATTAAGATTCCATCTCACCATAGAAAGAATGACTATCCTCAAGAAGTCAACCAAGAACAAAAGCTGATGAGCCTGTGAGGAGAAAGGAACACTTCATTGTTGATGGGACTATAAACTGATAAAACTACTATGGAAATCAGTATGGAGATTACTCAGAAAACTAAAAATAGAAATGTCATTTGGCCCTGCTAGTCCCCTTTTGGGTAGCCTTCCAAAATATTTAAAAACATCATGCCAAAGTATGTATGTGTACTCATATTTACAGAGGCACGGCTCATAATAGTTAAATATTGGAAACAGCCTATAAGTCCATCAACAGATAAGTTAATTAAGGAAATGTGCTATTTATACACAATGGACTACTACTCTGTCATTAAGAAAGATAAACTTGAGGCATTTGTAGAAAAATGGATGCACCTTGAGACCATAAAATGTTAAGTGAAGTATGAGAGACATAGAAGCTTGAACATCATATAGTTTCACTTCCCCTGTATGGAAAAAGTTAATAGGAGGGGGAGAAGAAGGCGAGAGAGAGACAGAGAGAGACAGACAGACAGACAGACAGACAGACAGAGACAGACAGCGACAGACAGAGAAAGTTATTGTATTCTAAGTATAATTTTGCTGTTTGTCATTTCACTTCAATATGGTGTGAAATTTCAGTTTGCAGGATTTTCATTTCTTTGGATATGCTAGGGTTTTTATTGTTGCTATGAGCATGGTCTATTTTGAATAGAAAAAAATAAATTCCCAGGGGGGAAAAAAAAAGACATCGAGGTTTCCAGGAAAAGAATAAATTCTGCTCACAACTGTTATAAACTCCTGTGTGAGTCTCCAGCTTGCTCCTCTCCCCTCCACATTTCAGACTTTTCCTATAATTGTGTGAGGCATTTCCTTCAACCTATTTGTACACACATACATACACAGACAAAGGGACACAGACACAGACACACACACGATTGCTTCCATTTTCTATGGAATCCTAATGAACACATCTACTTAGGTGAATTTCACTGTATGTAAAATATATCTGAATATATTTTTTAAAAATGAAACTACATGCCATATAATTTCATTTCTATAAAATTCCTAAAAAATTAAACTAATCTTTGATACCACTAAGCATAACAGCTTTGCCAGGGGTAAGGGGCAGATTACATGTAGGTTTGTGTATCTCTGTTTATTTTTTAGAATGATTTCAGATTTTTTAATCTATTGATCTATTTAAACTATAGATCTATTTAATCTAGTTGTTCTCTTGATTATTGAACGTGGCATATTGAAGTCTTAAACAGTTATTGTTAATTCTCCATTTCTCCCTTAGATTTTGATGTTCTTTGTGGTCATATAGTCTTGGCCTCTGTTGTTCTTGTAGTGTGTGTGTGTGTGTGTGTGTGTGTGTGTAATAAAAGTTATGTCTTCCTGATATATTGACCATATTACATTTTAAATGCCTCAAGACATTTAAACAACAAAGTCTTATATCTTTATATACATTACATTTCATATATGTATAATTTATGAACTTGAACTAAAGGGTATTTTGGAAGTATATATTTGCATTATATTTTTTGCATTATATTTTATGCATTATGCAAATCTCTGTGTTCTGATGTATTTTCTCTTAGAGCTCAATGGTCAAATCATTATTTACATGTACTAGTTTTATACACTAATGGAGCTCAATGTTCTGTTCGTGGATATCCAATATTCCCTGGATCATTTGTTGAAGAGTCTGTCCTTTCTTCCATGTATGTTTTTGGCACTTGGTCAAGAATAAGTTCCTTCTAGAGGCGTTGATATAATCTTTTGGATCTATATTCTGTTCCATTGGTATATATGCTTGTTCTTATGCAAATATTGGGATTTAGTTTAGTGGTAGAGTGCTTGCCTAGCAAGTGCAAGGCCCTGAATTCAATCCCCAGCACCAAAAGAAAAAAAAAATACTGTTTTTGTTACTGTTGCTCTGCAGTATGCCTTAAAATCAAGTGTTATGATGTTTCTAGTTATGTCCTTTTAATGCAAGATTGCTTTTGTTATTTGGATTTTTTTCTGTTTTCATATAAATGTTAGGATTATTTTTCTAGTTCGGTGAAGTCATTCATATTTTGAACTGAATTGTACTGAATATGTGAGTTGTTTTCAGCAGTATGGCCATTTTAAGAATCTTAACACTTCCAGTCCATGAGCATGGCAGGTTTTTCCAACTTGTAGTTTCCTCAGCAATTTACTTCAACAGTGTTTTGTAGTTGTGATTGTAGAGGACTTGCACTTCCTTAGTTTTAATAATAGGCATTTACTATTTTTTAGCTATTTTCAATGAGATTGATTTTATGATTTCTTTCTCAGCAAATTCATTATTGGTGTGTGGAAAGATACTATTTTTATGTGGATTTTGTTTTGCCATTTTGCTGAATTCATTTACCCATTGTAATAGTCAAATAGTAGAGTCTGTAGGTTTTACTATGTAGAGACAAAATCATCTACAAAGAGATAAATTTGGATTCCCTCCCTTCCTGTGTGCATGCCCTGATTTCTTTCTCTTGCTAAACTGCCCTAGCTAAATCTACTAGTCCATGGAGGAAGAGTGGTGAGAGTGGACAGCGTTATGTTTTAAATTGAGATGTACACAAAGAGCTTCATGTGCTTATAGGTGGAATTTTAGGGAGATGATTGAATTATGGGAGCAATGTAGCTGGTGTGCTATTAGGAGACAGGGTCTGTTTAGAGGAGACAGTTCACTGGGGGGGATGACATAAAAGGGTATATCTCCCTCCACAGCTCCTTGCTTCACTCACTGCGTTTTGGCTACTATGATATGAGTAGTTTTTCTCCACTAGGACCCTCTGTTATGCTGTTCTGCCCTAAAGCCAGTTAACCATGCACTGAAAACATAAGCCAAAATAAACTTTTCCCCTAATTTGTGAGTGTGGGGTACTGTGCTTCAGTGATGAAAAAAATAAGCAAAACATACTGGGCAGCAGAGAAGTGAGACTGTTATCATGACTTACCTCACCATGTGGTTTCGAAGCCTTTGGAAATGTCTTATGGAATGAGTCTGGAAAGGATTGGAAATGCTGGCTAGAGAAGCACTAGAGTGCTGTAAGCCTAGGTTGATTTGAGATGCTTCTAAGAGCGCAGAAGTGCAGATACTGATTAGAAAAGTAGAATGTAAAGTCCAGGTTCAGGAAGTTTCAGTTGAAAACAAGGACTCTATTGGCAGTTGGGCTGAAAGCCATGTTTATTAAACTCTGGCAGAAAATTTATCTACATTTTGCTGATGACCTGAGATTTGCAGGAGAGTGAGGTGAACGACAGTAGACTAATTAATCTGGAGGAAGAAATTGCAAGTCAGCACAAATTTCAAGCTGTGGTATGGATATCACTTGGAGCTTTTAGCCAGTTTCTTATTGAAAGTCAGGAACAAAATCCCATTTGAAAAGTTTTCAGCTTGGCCAGAAATGAAGCACCTGCAAACATGGTTCTCTGGAAAGTTAGGTTAGTGAAAATATTAAAAATAAGACAAATATTTTGCATCAGAACAATAGAAAGGATGACTTGAGGGCATCCCAAGATTCAGCAAGAATCCGCCCTTTGCAAGCTAAGAGATGCAAAAGTGACAGCCTTTGCTTTGAGAAAGGAGACCCAGGGTACCCTGCTTAATAAGGGCCACAGAGGAAATTGGTTCCCTAGGATTTGTTTCACAGTGCTCCTTCATCCTCGTGCTGAGAGTCTTCTCCAGCCATGATACAATGTAGCCTGTTTAAATCTCAAGATGGCAGGAGACCTTGACATCACCCCTATGTTGCTAGTTTTATGGGAATGTAGAATGCAAGAGTTGTGAGGTTAGGGAGGCTTTCGCCCAGATTGAGGTAGAATGTCTAGGTCATCAGGCAGTATGCCCCTGAGAGTAAGTGTGTGAGAGTGAAGCTGAAACCTTCAATGCCATAGGGGCAGGACTACTCACACAATGTGCCATTCAAATCTTTGTCCCAGGTGCAGAACACTCAACTGTAGGACATAATGTTTAGACCACTGGGTTTCCGTCGTGCTTTGGTCCCATTCCTTTCTATTCCACTCTGCCTCTCTGTTGGAATGAGAATGTTTACCCCTTGTCATTGTATGCTGGCAGTATTTAACTTTCTTTGTGATTTTTACAGGGGCTCTTCACACATAACGGTTTGGCTTGATTCTCAGAGGAGAATTTGGACATGTAAAATTCATCACTGCTAAAACTGGAAAGATTTTGATAATTCTTACAGATGGACCAGACACATTTTGCATAAAGAGAGGCACATGAGTCTTTTGAGCACCAGAATCAGAATGCTAGGGTTTAGCTCCAGAAGGTTCTCCCCAAACATCATCTGCTCATAGGCAGGGCATTTGAAAAGTGGTTGGATCAAGATTTCAGAGCTGAGCTTGCTGTTGGAAGGTGGGGCCTGAACTGAAGAGATAGGCCACTGGGGATGTGACCTGGAGGGTATATCACCCCCTGTCCCTTCACCTTTCACTCTGCTTCCTGGCTATCGTTACATGAGATTTCCTATACTATACATTTCCAACATGCCTTCCTGACTTAGAATTGGCCAACTATGGACTACAAATTGAGCAAAAATAAACTTCTTTTCCTTTACTTTGTGGGTGTCTAGCACTATGTCCCACCAGTGAGAAAATGACTAAGACAAATTTTGGTATAAAGACTCTTACTGAGTCTTCCACCTCCCTGGCATGCAGATGGTCATTATGAATTATTCTATTCATGATCTTCTGATTTTGATCTTATACGTCTACCTCATAAATACGTTGTATAGCCAAACATATATTTTATATGTAATTTCCCTCTAGTGAACCCCAAGTCATACAGACACACTTGTCTTGTTCCTTATTTTAAAAAAATGACTTACTTTTTTCCCTGTTCAGTATGATGTATGCTGTGAGTTGTCATATATTACCTTAATTATGTTAAAGAATGGTGTTTCTACACCTAATTTGTTCCTGGCATTTATGATAAAGGGCTGGTGAACATTATAATCAACACCCTCAAATATATGTAAACATAACAATACATGCTTTATATTGATTTATAGAGTATGACAATTTTCATGGTCGAACTTAAGCTCCGCTCAAAATGGAGTTGGCAAGATATGTGCAAAATATGAATCATTTAGGTGAATGGTCTCATTTCACTCAGGCTAGTATTCATAATTTGTCCTTTCTTTTGGATTTGTTCCTTCAATTCCAAATGTAAATCTGTTCCTCCCATCCACCATATACAATTTTATGTGTTTATTCTTCAGTACTTTTCTCCAAATGCTTACCATCATATATGAATGAATAATCATTTCTATATGTTTACACAGTTAATTGTGGACATATAAATATATGAGAACATGACACTGTATTGTTTATAAAAATTGTATTACAAAGACTTCTTTGCATTTTCCATTTATCACTAACACTTTGGAAAATATGAAATTAATGAAAGGAAATATTTATCCATAAATTTCTCAACACTTACTTTTTGGCAATCACTGTTTCCATTATACTATCTTTAGCAAAATGATATGGCTATTCTTGTAAGTAAAACAAATAAAAATACTCTGCAAGCAGAGTTCTTTAACTTAGAAAATATGAAACAAATATTAATTTCTGTGCCCAATGCTCCTTTCTATCTACTTGGCAGCCTGATCTTTCAGAGTAACACCTCTTTTGTGCTAACCAAAGACCAACACAATGAAATGGTTTGCTGAGCCCTAAGAATGGGGTGGCATCCATGTTGTTTCTTCATTCCTTGCACTTCACAAACTTTGCCTGGAGATTCTGTCTCAAGGGCACTGGCTCAATTACAGTCACCAAAGAGAGCATCCACATATGAAATTCAGACACCTTTCAATACTCCTTGTAAGGAGACACAACATCACCATGTAACACTGGATTTTCTGAGGCGAAAAACTTTAAGAGGCTCACTTGACAATAATGGCAGATTAGAACCAATTAAAGATTCATGACTTGGGGCAGAAATCATTCTAGAGCCAAAAACAAACTGAAACCTGAAATGGGACAGCTCCTTTATTAAGCACTCAACTGAAGTCCCAGGGGGATGTCACCTCCTGCTATCATTCCTGTAATAGGGAATTTTGAGATGTCCTCCAGCTGCCATACTCAGCAACATTTAAAAGCACTTCCTCTGTACAAAATAATTCCCACAAATTTTGAAATCCACAGAGGTGACCCACATCTGCTGAGGCTGCTCATCAAGGCCACGATGGATGCACTAATCTATGCAGACAAACAATGGTCAGAAGATGTTCTGAACTTTATGGGGGGTTCCCTCTGGAAACCACATTTTATAGTTCTTCCATGAACCTTTCCACCAGCCCAGGGAAGAGTATGGAATCTCTGGAGAGCACAGCATCAGCAAAAAGTATTTTCTGTATGGCTTTGTCAAATTCATGATGCTGCTACAGACTATTTTTGGGAGTCCCAGGTCCTGGATGCCCAAATGGTCAGGGGAAAAATCCACCTTCGTTACCTAGTACACATGGTCCTTAATGTGGATGACATTCGAATCTGGCAGTTTGTACTTGGTCAGCAATACTTCCACCTCTTGCATGGCTCTTTCTCTGGTTCCAAGGAGATGTAGCAGTCTCTCCTTGATTTCATGCACCTAGGCCTTGTTGAGGATACAATTACAGGTATGTCCTCTGGCCAGGAGGAGCCTAATGAGGTGCTCTGTGATTTACCTTCCTGCCACATAGACCTTAGTGACTCCATGATTCAGGGAATAACCCTCAAAGATGGGGACGAGTGACCCCATCCCTGTTGTCCAGCACCAGGCCCATACTCTTTTCCCCGGCACTGAGTGCCAGGCACAGAGAATTGGGACTGTATGGCTGCATAAGTAGAAGCAGGAATGTTGAATTTCTCAAACATGATTTCTATGGTCTTCTCTTCAGTCAGCCTTGGGTTCACGGAGGGTTCGGTCATCAGTACTGATTGTTTACTGAGTTTAACTCCCAGCTCCCTCTCAAAAATATGTTTCTAGATGTTCTCCATGTCATCCCATCTTGTTACCATCCCATGCTGAATGGGGTAGTACAGATAGAGGCCATCATACTTGTACTGGGTTTCCTCTCCTACAAAGTATTTCTTCTGATTGGCCCCTGTTGAAGCTATATTGAATTTAGGACGATGCACAGCAGAGCTGCTGATATGGCTGGGTCCAATATAGCCAGGCAGTCCTGCTTTGCAGAGGTCCAAACCACTATAAAAAGTCAATATGGACTTCAAAATTTACTTGGAATAGATGTGTTTGCACTTGATCTTCTGCACTTTGCCAAAATAAAGAAAGAATACTTGGGCTACTTTGCGTGACAATAAGTCTCTCTGGAAGTATTAAAGCCACAGGATTCTGCAGTTCTCAAATTTTCAACCTGGTGATGGTAGCAATTTGTCCCCAGTCCACCAGAACACCTTGTGCTCAGCCTATGAATGCTGTCTTCTTTCTGGAGGCCCGGGGACTGCTGAGGCTATTTAATAGTTGGTGGCCTAGGATGTCACGATGTAAACAAGGAATCGCTGGTCTCCAGGGACTATGGGGGGGGTGCCCTGAGCCAGCTGTACTTCCTACTTAGTGAGAGATGAAGCAGGGAGGGCACTCCATCCCTACACACAGCTGTGACTGGCTGTAGAAACTAAGCAGTGGTCCTCTTTCAGAGTAAACTGAAGTTGCTTGTCCCAGAGAATGGTCTTCTATGTGCTGGTTTTACCGAGGAATTTCATTAAGCCATATTAAAAGAAATTCAGTAATACACGTTTTAAGGAAAGGGCAAGCCATCCCTATGTGCAGTTGTGACTCGCCTTAGAAACCACAGCAGAGGCCTCATTTTAGAACAAACTGAGGTTGTCTCACCATGAGCTTCTCCTAGACAACTGCCTTCTGCGCTCTGTTGAGTTACTGCATGTGGACTGACAAAAATACTCTGTCTTTTGCCCAGGCAAGAAACTAAGCATCAGACACAGGTTCAGTTTTGCTAGGGATAACAATAATTCATTCATAACACCCTTTGTTTTATTTTCCTTAAATTTATTTTCTTGTCATTGTTTATTGAGGTAGATTTCACACACCATACAATTTACCTATTTAAAGTGATTATACTATACTTCCATTTCCATGGTTTTAGAAATTCGTAGATATGTTAAAACCCCATAAAAGTCAATTTTGAAATGCTTTCCTCACCTCATAAAAGCATCCCAATACCATTTAGTTATCACCCCTCTTCAGACCATTGTTCTGTGCTCTTAGCATTAGTAAAACCGTTTTCTGTCTTGCAGATTTTATGTTCTCTTAATTTCTCCTGAAAATTGAATACTACAATTTGTGGCCTCTTTATCTCTGGCATCATTTATTCTCCATATCTTGTTTTCTTCTCAAACTTGCATTATAGTTCTTATAGTTTTGACATATCGAGTTAATTTTTGTATGTAGTATGAGTTATGTTTCCAACTTCATTCCTTTAAATGTGCCCATCCAGTTATTCTAGTACCATCTGTTGAAAATACTACATTTCCCCCCAGTGAGTGGTTAGCGTGCTTGCCATAAAACAGTTGACCATGGACACAAGAGTTTATTTCTGTACTGTCAATTGTATTCCATTTATCTGTAATTCCATATTGTGCCAGAAACATGTTCCACTGATTTTTGTTGTCCTATGATAGATTTTGAAATTAGGAAGTTTGAATCTTTTCTTTCGTCTTTTATCTTCTTTATCAAGATGATTTTGGAAATTCAGTGTCGCGTGCAATTCCATACAAATTTTAGGATAAGTTTGTCAGTTTCTACTGAGAATCATCTGGAAGTTTCATAATATTTTCCTTGAATCACTAAATACATTGCAGATGTTGTTCGTTAATTCAGTCTCTTGTGTGGAACAGTTTTATTTAGATTGTTTTTCCAAAGTCCTTTTTAGTTCTTTAGGTCTTTCCAGGAATTTGTCATTTCACCTGTACTATATGACATGTCATGCTATTGTTTTTTTTTGTTTGTTTGTTTTTTTTTTTTTTTTTTGTGGTGCCGGGGATCGAACTCAGGGCCTTGTGCTTGCAAGGCAAGCACTCTAATCACTGAGCTAAATCCCCAGCCCCAATGCTATTGTTAATATATTTATAATCTTTATTTCTGTAAAGTTATTAGTAATATTCTGTCCATGTTGTTTAACTTTTTAAAAGAACCTGTATTTGTTTTCATTAATTTTTCTATTGCTTTTTGTATTCTATATTTCAATAATTTCTCCTATAATTATCATGATCCTTCTGCTATATTTTTAGTTGACTCTTGTTTTTCTGATCCCTAAAACTGAAAAGATAAGCTGTGGCATGAGATCTTTGTTCTTTTGTAACATAAACTGCAATGGTTAATTTCATGTATCTACCTTGCTGAGCTACCATGCTGGGTTCTTTGGTTTAACACTGGATGATGCTTCAAGGTATTTTTGTAGACATGATTAACATTTATAATCAGCTGATTTAAATAACGTATAAAGTTGGTAAGCATCTTCCAATCAGTTGAAGGCCTTTAGAGAAAAACATAATTTTCTTGGGAAAGAAGGAAATCTTCCTCAAGATTGTAATGTAGGTATCTGGCTTGACTTTACAGCCTGCTAGTTTAATTTAGGAATTTGGGACCTGCTAGGGCCAATTTTTAAGAAATTTTTGAGTCAATTCCTTAAAATCAGCCAATCCATAAGTCTCTCTTTAAACACGTATGTGTGTGTGTACAATCATTTGGTACCTTTTTCTGCAAAACACCTCTAATTGCAGAATGATATGAAGTACATCCATTGAAGTGCTAGTTACTGAGGTCACTGTTTGAAATTTGTTATGATCATAGGGTACTTCCTTCCAATTATTTCTTTCCAAGTTTCTCCAGAAAACAAGCAAAGCTAAATTCGGTCTATGTATTCAGAAATGTATGAATGTACTCTTAATTGTTCTTCACCACAAGCTCCAGTGTAATATTTTAGAAAGTGTCTGTAGGTTTGAACTTCTCCACACTGTTACAAAGTCAGTCAGTTCCATTGCGAAGAGGTTAGGTGCTATTTTTCCAGGCTGCTTTCCTTCCTCTGTAGCTGGGGGTGGAGATAGCGGGGCCTTTCTCCCTGAGTGACCCATTTGCTGTAGAAGCTGAGCATTCAGTACGGGCAGGAAGTAGCTTATACATCTGTGGCTTGCCTTTTCTCATGCAGCACTGCTACAGGAGGAGCCAAGGTAAGAACAAGCAGCACAGCAGTGTTCTCAGTGACACTGGGCCGCAGTTCAGCTTCTATGCCACCGTGAGGGCTGAGAAGAAGCACTCATCTCTCAGTCACTTATATCTGTAAATTAGCTTTAACAACAGATTGTCTGGGACAAGATGAGAAACTCTCCCAGTGAGAGAGTCCTCTGTGTCTTCAAACTCTAGACAAAGAGTTCTGTGTCTTCACTGAACTAGCTTGAAGTTGCTCTTTCACTGTGTTAGGATGAGGAAGGGAATAACCAAATTTCAGTTTAAACACCACAGACTGTTATTTTTATGATGAAATTTTAGTTTAGTTTTTTTTTTTTTTAAATTGATCTTTCATATGCTGTACACACACTTGGGGACAATTTTTTCTAATTATTATTAATTGAGATGTTTTGTTTGTGAATTGGTCTCTTATCAATTTTAGAAATCTTTTAATTTCTGGCAATAGGTTTGATTTTCATTTTCCTTCTTGTCTATAATATTCTTCCTGGGTCCTATTGAACTTCTGTTGTAATCCTTAATTTACTTAATCTCTTGCATTTGAAGTGTGTTTCTATGCTGATTTCTAGATAATTTATTTTTTCATTCCACTAATGTTTTATGTAGTAATGTAACTTTACATTTAACACATCCACTGCATACCCAATATTATTGTATTTATAATATTAATAATCACATTACCTATTTTTAAAATTTGTCCTATTCATTTCAAAATGTGCTTTATTGTGATTAATAGTCACATGTTCCTTTATGACACATTTACATATTAATGTAATTTATTTAATCATATTGTAATTTTATTTTATGTACTAAAATATAAAATTGAAAATTTGACAATATTGTAGGCCTAATAATTAAATTTTGTTTTCTGCAAATCTAACTTATATTCACTAGATTCTTTATGTTTTAGTAATATTTTATTATGAAATAAAGCTCTTGGCCACTTTCTATGATTTGAATGTCTGTTTCCTCCAAAATTCATGTTAGGACTTAACCCCAAATAAAATAGTATCCAAAGGCCTTTAGGAGCTGACTAGAGAGATTAGGGCCCTCATTAAAGGGTTTGAGGAATTCTGTTATTGACTTTTGACTGTCCACCCTTCTACCATGTGAGGAGGCGGCAACAATGTACCCGCTACAGAACAGGCAGCAACCCTTAAACACTGAGGTGCCTGCGTCCTTGATCTAGGACTGCTCAGCCACCTGAACTAGGAAATGAAATTCTATTATTCATAAATGCGCTAATGGAAGGTATTTTGTTATACTACCCAAACACTGTAACACACCTTTCATCTGTAGACATTCACTGAAGTCTGTAAAGTGAATTTCTCTGAAGAGTACTGTATTTGCTTTTGCTTTTGATATTGCAAAGCTGGGATCACTTCAGTCTAAAATTTGGGCCCTGTGTCTAGATGTCCCCCCAAAGCCTCATGTGGTAAGAGGTAGCTGGATCTAGAGTGTGTGATTACTAAATTAGTCCACTGATTGATTTGGGTTCTGCTGGGATCAAGGATATGATGCTAGGATTAAGGGTATTAGGATTAAGGGTGGGAGTACTGCCCATCCTAAAGCCAGGTAGTTTGGATAAAATATAAAGTACAGGAAGAAGCTGCCCCCCCCCTTGCTTGCATCCCTCGCTTACCTGGCTGTGTTCTGTCTGTCTGCCATGCCACCCTGCCTCGGACCCAGCTGACTGTGGACTGAAACCTCTACAAACTGTGAGCTAAGTAAACCTTTCTTCCCCTAACTTTGGGTGTATGGTATTTTGTCCCAGCAATGAGAGAAAACCTAACTAACACAGGCCCTGTGTGTTACAAACCATATATGTATACAAAATTCTGTCTTTGCAACCTGTATGTATGGAATATGTTTAAGACACAGTAAATTGAGGATTTACCTCAAGTGGTAGAGTGCTTGCCTAGCAAGCGTGAGGCCCTGAGTTAGATCCCCAGCATCCTCCCCAATAAAAGAAAGACACAGTAAAAAAAACGTTATACTAGTAAGGAAAGAAAACATTATTGTAACTCAGACTAATAAAATATTCTTTGAAAAATTTAAAAGTGTCTATAAAGTGTGAGAATTGAGATGATTTATAATGTTTGGACATAAAGTACAGTATAAAAACATTGAATTCATAATTGTATCTGCAGCAATTAAAATGAATTTAGAAAACTATTCACAAAAGCACTTAAGAGTATAACATTTTTAGAAATAATTATATGTACAAGTGTTTCGTGATGGGAAATTTAAATTGTTTTGAAAATTATTAAAGAAGTTCTAAAGAAATGGAAAGAATCACCTTGCTTATTGATAGAAAAACATTCTAAATCAAAAGATATTCTTTCTCCAAACAGTGATATATAGATTCAATATATTTCAACCTTAATTTTGATATGGTTGTAATGTGTTATTCTATCATTTACATGTAATATCAAAGGCGAGTACATTCAATACAGTACAGAAATAGTATCAGGTAATAGTAGATCCTCACATAAGATATTAAGAAGAATTAGAGTTGAGATAATGTGGTAATAACTCAGGAATAAGTAAATAATCATGATAATAAACTGAATCCAAAAACAAATATAAACTGATTTAGAAATCTGACAGTACTGAAATTCAGGTCAGTTGAAATAGGGTAAATAGGTAATCTTATGAAAAAATAAGTAAACATTTGTGTATCACAGCATACACAAATACATTAGAGGAAGAGAAAAAGGTAGAGGACAAGGAATTGAGGGAGGAAGTGTGAAGGAGGTATAAAAACAGAAACAATTATAAAATAATCAATAGCTCAAATATGGGAGGCAATATTTACCATTTTAAATGATAAAGTAGAATAATGTCTTTTTAAATTAGGATTGCTTCCACAGAATTTTACCATGCACTTGAAAGCGTTTCAGCAAAGAAATCATGCAGAGTCCCCAATCCAAAATTAACCTGAAAACCAGGCTCATAGATACCAATGTCTGTCATTTGACAAGCAGCAATCTCTGGGATGTGTGACCTCGGCATACACATAGTGACTTGTCTCCATGCATAGTAGGTGAGGTCCTTGGTCTGTTAGGCCACCAGTAGTTAGACATCTAACATTTCTTTTGACCTCCACACTGAACAAAGTAACCTGTCAGAATCAGTAGCGCATATGGTATGGAAAAATTGCAGAGATTAGTGCTAACCTTAATGGCCAAAGACATGCTGGGGTTTTGGTAGTCATTTAATTCATTACTCTAACAATTACAGAAGCTACAGTACTCCTTTAAGATAAAAATGAACTACTGCAAGTTCAAACAAATGTGCTTCCAAATTCATCTGCTGTCCCAGATGTGTTTTTTCCCCTAGAGCAAATCAACATGGTCTGAAGTATGTGGTTTGCATCCATCAGTATCCTGAATGAGTTATATTTTAGCCTTATCAAACGAGAGCATTAGAAACAGTTTTAGTTCACTTAGATTAAGTGAGTATATAAATTCATATGAATTCCTTTATCCTTTGTAGTCTAAAGGAATGTGAGCCCTCTTTATAATCTAGATTACTGGATACTGATAAATTATATTAATGTAATTATTAATTGATCTGTATGAACAAGAGACACCATATGTTAGGTGACTTGGTACAATGCATGTATTCAAGGGGGTGGCATATAAAATTTGAATCAAAGACTTGTCTCATCCCTGAAATTTTTGAAGTTCCAAAAGTCTGAAAAATGCTGGACATACTCTCCAAAAATGAAATAAAAAGTATTAACTTTTGTAACTCCATCACTAAGAACGACGCATGAGGACAGATAGACCTCTTCAACATCTGGAAATATATCCCACATTTGGTGATACTACTCCAACTAATATACTGCATTACATAAAAGGCAGTCAGGTTTAAGTGGGTCCCATATAGAAACATTTGGTTACAAGTCCAGACTGCAGTTTAAGGGAATCTGCTGCTCAGTCCAAATTAACTAGTAGACTCCATGGTATTACACTGGCCATGGGGAAAAGGGCACTATGGAATATATAGAGACTCCCCAAAGAATATTCGCAGCATAGATATCCTAGATTTCTGGATCATGGCAATGCATTCTGAAGCACAGCAGTATACAGAATAAATAATTTGAGCAAGGCTTTTCGCAAATTACTTTTCTTTGTAGACAAAACACTTCAACATGAAATTTCAAACGTTTACTGTTTTGTTGTGATAATACATTAATCTGTACAATTATAGTTTTTGCATTTATTTGTGTGTATGTTGCCATTTTTGAAATTTAAAAATAAAAGCCACAAACTAGAACTATGCACAATATATTTTTCAACAAATTTATAATCTCTGAGAAGCTCCTGTGCTTCTCAAATTTGTAAGAAGTACAAATTTCTGAATAAGAGATGGGAGAAAAGCAATTTGTTTCAAATTTTGTGTGACTCGATTTGTGACACAATAGTACTAGAGTTAAAAAAGATGATTTTAAATGCGAGTATAACTTTGTTCCGCTGGATTCATGTTTTCTCTCTTGTTATTGCACGGCTATGTTTTGGCTCTTCTTGTCAGTATATATCATGCTATATCAGTAATTTGTTTACATTTATTATTGATTTCTACAAATATGTCTTATTTTATGTATTTTTCCAATTTTCCCTCCCCTAGTCCTCCTCTTCTCTGTCCTCCTTCTCTTGCTTCTTCATCTTTTCCTTCTCCTTTATGCTAAAGGATTCAAACTAGGGTCTCATACATGCTAAGAACATGCTCTACTACTGAGCTATACCCCCAGCTGTCCATTTCCTTGTTGAATATTTGGGTTAGTCCCAGTTCAAATATATTATTAATAAGGCTGTTAAGAACTTTTATAGAAGTATTTGGGAAATATATTAATAACTCTGAAATTAATTATGTATCAATACAGACAGAATTTTCTTTTTTTATTGTCAAGTATGCGTGCTTTTTATAGTTTACCACATTTAATTTCACTTTAAAGGCTTGCCACACAATATTGATAATGAAATGTTGAGATGTAATAACCATGTCTTGATCTCAAAATAATGTTGGGGCAATTAGTTATTATATTTAATGTTTGCTATTTATTTTTCAAAAATCATTTTATCAGATTGAAAGAGGACATTTTTTCATTTTAGCTGAAAAATTTAGTCATGAGTAGATGTAGAGAATTATCAGCTGATTTTCATTATTTGTAAGATTTCCCTTTAACTCTCAATAAGCTGATTATACTGTCTGATTTTTAAATATTACACCAACCTTGTATTCCTATGTTGCAAATTACTTGGCTCTGATATATTATTCCTTTCATACATTAATGCATGTGTTTTGCTAATTTACAAGATTTTTAAATTTATGTTTATGAATGTTGTCTCCAAAATAACCTGTACGATATCGTCATGAACTTTTGATATAGCATTATACTGAGCTCATATAATGAGATGGGATTTTCTCACCAATTGTTTGTTTTTTGAAAGAATTTGAATAAGATTGAGCTGACTCCTTCCAGTATATACAAAATAAGTTACTGGTGAAGATATTAAGGAGCGGATGTTTAATTTTAGGACAGTGTTTTGTTAAGCTTTTTTACTTACTTGTTACAGCCTTAAAGTGACTACAATCGCAACTGCTTAGAGGTCCAAATTTGCAAACAACAGAAGTCTGTAACACCAAGGTAACAGCAATAAAATAAATTTTAATAAACTGTTAATTAACACATACTTGGCTACACAGAAGAAAGAGAAAGTACAGAAAGTTACATCGCCAGATCATAAGTGCTTCAACTCCTGAAATTTCAATTCCATTGCCAGAGTCCTTTTATTTGGCTTTCAGGGTTCCGGCTGGGAAGGGTCTGGGCAGAGCGTCCTCTCCACGGATGACATGCCAGAGTCTCCCTACCAGTAAGGCCCCTTAAATAGCTGTTGAGACAAAAATGTCAGTGTCCCAACTGTGTCCATGACTGGAGGCATGGAGTTAGTGGATCCCAAGACCTGGCCGAGTGCCTGAGGGAACAAACATCTGAATCTTGTAAACAGGTAAGAAAGAGACTGTCCTTGGGAGAAGGCTGGGCCACAAGTAGTTTCTGCTCATGTCAGGCATCCTGACATCTAATCGTTAGAACGAGGTCATGGCACTGTTATGAGCAAGGAAGATCTTTTTACATTTAATTTTAACCCTTCCCTTAATAGATAAATTGCAATTTTTTTCTTGTTTCAAACTTTGATAAAGTGTGTTTATCAAGAACTCTTCAAATTTTTGGCTGGATATAGCAGCGCATGTTTGGAATCCCTGCACTCTGGGAGACTGAGGCAGGAGGACTGTGAATTCAAGTGCAGCCTGGGCAGCTTAGAAACCTAGAAAGATTCTGTCTCCAAATTTTAACAGCAAAATGTAAAAGGGTTGGGGATATAGTTCAGTGTGAAGACTGTGAGTTCAATACCCAGTATTGCAAACCAACAAACAAAGCAAATAAATAGCTTTAAGTTTTTTAAAATATCTTAAGTGATTTTAAAGTCTGTTTAATTTCTAAGAGTATTTTCCATTTCATTCCTAATATTAGACATACACAATTTACCTTTCTACTTAACAGCGTTGTCATTTTTTTTCATATATTCAAAACAGGAACTTGCAGTTTTCTTGATTATAGCTATTACATTTCTATTTTCTATATCTTTGATAATTTTCTTTTCTCATTCTCCATCTTCTACTTCACTATGTCCTTCTCGTCTTCACATTCATATTTGTATTAGTCAGCTGTACATTACTGCGAAAAACAATTTAAAGAAGGAAAGATTTATTTTGGCTCATGATTTCAGAGATGTCAACCCAGGATGAGCTGGAATTTTTGCTTTTAGGCCTCTGAAGAGGCAGAAAAATCAGAGGGAAAAAGTATGATGGAGGAAAGTTGTGCACCTCATGACAACCACAAAACTGAGAGACTGAGTCAGAGAAAAAGAGGCTGCAGACAAGATACAGGCCCCAAAGTCACATGCTCATGACCCACTCCAGTCACCTAGGCCCCACCTTCTTTCTATTACCTCCTAATAATGCTATCAAATTAGAAATTCATAAAACAATCCGCTGATGAAGTCGGTTCAGTCATGATCCAGTAAGTCTTGAAAAGCCCTCCCTATGAATACATGAGCTCTTTGGTGATTATTTTATATTCAAATCATAGTACTAGTCAACTTCACCATCTTTTTGTATCAATATTATTGTGATTATCTTTTGTTCTTGTTTTCCATATTCTAACTTTTGGGATTATTTTGATCTTTGTTGTCTGGTAGTTGAAAGTAGTTTAGCTCACTGAATATAAACATTTATTTTTTATAAAATGGATACTAAATTGAAAATTTTACTTTTATGTATGTTTGTCATTGTATCTTTCAATTTTATATATTGTAGCTTCTTTATCACTAAGTACAAAATAATTTATAATATTCATCTCCGATTTCTTCATTACCCATGCATTGTTTCAAAATGTGTTGCTGTTGTTGAATTTAAAAATATTGTCAAATTTTCTAGGTTTAATGCACTTCTAATTTTATCTCATTTTGGTTAAATATTTTCTGCCTAATTTAAATCTTGAAGCTCATTTAAGATTTGTTGATATAGTGGCATATATTTTATCTTGATAAATATTCTTTATGCCTGTGAAAAGGATACAAAGCATGACTATGAATAAATATATGCAAATTTAGTTTCTTTTAGTGTTATCTTAATTAACTGTCATTATAAAACTACCTTACATTTCTCTGTAAATACCCCTTCTTGACTTTTACTTTTACATTAGTATGGCTATATCAGTTTTTTGTGGCTTATGTTGCGTTGCAGGATTTTTCTATCATTTTAATTTTAATGTTTGTCTCTTTTTAATTAACATGATACCTAGAGTATAGTGGTTGTTTGAAACATTGCAGCATAACTCATTATAATGTACTTTTAAGTTTTGTGATATTAGGCAAAAATATTATTAGAATATTGTAATTTATTTTACTGAAATACACATATTTGGTTCCTACTTTTCGTATTTTTTTCTCACTATATATTGTAAACATCATGGTAAGTTATGGTTATATTTATGCTACCTTGTCAATAATCTGAATTAATTTTATAGAACTATATTAAATAGATATGTATCTATTATTACACAGCATATATATATAATATATGAAGACATAAACATAGTATATTGTTTCTTTAGATGTATTGAATCAGTTGTTGAGCCTGTTGAAATTATTCTTCATATTCTGGTGAAATACTGGCTTAATGTAACATAAAACATCACAGCAATAATTTGAAGCCTGTGGCACACTGAGGGTAACCTTACCAACAATCATGCTCAAATATAGCCAAACTCCCAAGTGTATTGTCTCATCTCCATATATTTTAGGCATACTAGAAGGAAAAATGTGTTCATATCTAACATAAAACTATTTACTTGGATTCCCAGCACCCCCCCACCAAAAAAAACACACAAACAACAAAAAAAAACTATTTACTTCACGTACCAAAAAAAAATAAAATAAAAAAAAGAAGGAGAACAAGAGATGGGTGGAAGGGGAATGGAAGGAAGAGAAAGGGGATGGAAAAAGGAATTAAGATGTGTTATGTATATGTACCAACTTCCCAAAAGGACTGTAAACATTATGTACTGCATGCATGTACTAATAAAATAAAATAAAATATTAAAAACTATATACTTCAGTCTCTAGATTCCTAAATATAATGTAGATCTTAAAAATGACTACTTACATACAATTATGAATATTAAAAGACAAAATCAAACAAACACTGTCCAAATATAAGGCAATCATGAGCAGATTAAAATGTGATAGAAACATTGGTCTATGTGGTAGAAAATTTAAAATAATTATATTAATGAGATAAAGATTCTAATGTCTAATGCCAAAGTGAACTCTAATGAAAGATCCATTAGAGATCAAAGCTATTATAAGTATATCTTGGAATAAGTATGAATGAAAGCTATTGGTCAGTTCTGCTGTTGCTGGTACAAAGTTAAACAAGGAAAGGTTTAATGTGGCTCACCATTTCAAAGGTTCAAAGTTTCAAAGGTTCAGGAACACTTGGCAGCAAAGCAGGGCTGTAGTGAAGGGAAGGCATGATGGAGCAAAGCTATTCAGTTCATGGTGGCTGAGAACCAGAGCACAGAGAGAGATTCTAGAGAAACATACATTCTAAAGGCATTATATGGTTATTAAGTAATTTTTTTGTTTTGTTTTTTGGTGCTCAGGATCAAACTTAGGGTCTTGTGCTTGCAAGGCAAGCACTCTAACCACTGAGATAAATCCCCAGCCCCTACTTAAGTAATTTTCATAACTAGTATATTAGTTAAATATTCTTATTTTACCGAACAACAGGGTGGTCAGTTTCCATTATTTCCAAAGATTTTACAGATAGAAAAAAAGAGACCTGAAAAATAAACCCTGGGAAAGACTATATGATAATTCAGGAAAATTATCACTAGCATAATTATGCTCTTATATTTAGCATTTGTAAAATTTTCTGTACTTAGTATATATTTTCACATAACAAAGATACTATATGTTCATTAGTGCCAATGGAATTAATTTTCTGAATCCTTTCTATCTGCTACACCCTATACAAACACAGGAAAACTGCCTAAACTTCAAACATTTTCCTGAAAGCTACAATGATAGCAGTGATTCCAAATATTTATTTTTAGGACTAAAATATATAGGTCATTTATTTATCATAGTAACTGAAATTTTGTATAAAAATAATTTTTAAATGTGTTAACTATTATGTAAGTACTATCGTTTTGTACAAATAATTTATTTCACCTGCTTGTTGATAAAAGCAACAGGATATTTAGTATCTTAAAAATGTCAGTTATTAAATTTAAAAAAAAAAACCCTCAATTTACTTTCATAACATTGCACATTTTTTGAGTCAGAGAGTTAGAAAATTTTCCATAGGCAGGAGTATTGTACACTTGTCAGAATTATATGAAAATTGCTTCAAATGTGTACTTAAATTTTTCTACAAAGAGAAAGATGCTGTCATTTTCAAATGCATACAATATAATTATGTGAAAAATACTACTTGTTTCTCATTCTGCTTCATTGGAGGTACCCTCTTAATTCTAGTAGCTTTTCTCAATAATCAGAATTCTTGCCTATTACCTCTTTCCCTGGGAAAAATTGACACTTCTTTTTCAAGATCCTGAAATCAAATATTTGGAGTACAGGAGAGCAATTTAAACCACTATCACATCTGTGAGGCTAAACACAAAGAGAAGACAACAATGACATGAATGTGTTTAGATCACAAAAGGCTTGTATTGTATGAGAGTAAAAGAAAGGAAAAGAAATGAAACAAATGGAGTGTAAAACATGAAGGTGGGGTAAATTTTAAGAGGTAAAGAAAAAGAAGGCACATGTGAAATTAAAATATTAGTTTTTGTTATTTGCAAAGCATAACTATTAGCTGACTTACCTACCTAAAAGAAAAGTGAGTGATGGTAATTAGTTACTTATTGATTTTATGTAATACTTTTTAACCTAATAAAATTTAAAAACCAATATACTAAGCAAATGTGAAATGCGAATTAAGCATGTCTACTATTCACATTATCAGATTTTTTAATTTTAATTTTTTAAATACAGCGGTTATATCTCAAAGCAATGATTTCACATACTTAGGATATGTAATATTGTTTATTTCCAAGATGAGTAAGTGAAACAGAATGCAACAGCAGTAAAACTATTGATAATATTTATTGTAACTTTGTGGGGCTAAATTGTATCTGGTACAAACCATCATAAAGGAAAGTTCCTCTGTTTTCTTCCTCAACTATCTGTAGACAATGAGTGTCCTTTACACAGACTCTCATATTCTCTCATCACTGGTCCATTAAATTTCATTATGTATAGTTCTTCCCAATAAATTTTCTTTAAGTAAAAATGCAGAATCATATTTAAGATGACTTTGCTAGGCAAAACACAATATTTAAAAAATTATCAAATTTCTGCAAATAGTGCTCAAAAGGCTACATTAGGTATATTGGTCTTCTGTTCTATTATCTCAGTCCATCACTAGAGTTTCAATTTTAGGGACTTTGTGAGCTGTAACTGTAGGGGATTTAGGAATGAACCCTCAAGGATGAATTCTCAAAGCTGATAGTTTCAAGTTATCAAAAGATGATTTGTAGAGGAGTGGAACACAGACTTTGAAAATGAGACTGGCTGGAAGGGCAAGCACTATCTGGACAGACTTGTGGAAATGTAAGCATTCTTAGAAACAAATAGTGGGGGGGGGGCAGGGAGAGAGAGAGAATTATTTAAAGATCTGGACTTACAGATAGAGGAAACTATTTTAATATTAGACATTACATGAATAAAAATGATAAATCACTTAAAGATCAGATTGTTGTTACACTCTTTTCTTGCATTATAACATTTAATCTATGTGTATAATGCAGTATGCACAAATTAATCACTTTTATTTTATTTTTCTAGATAACATTGTTTGTCTAAGGCTATCCAACTACTTAATGACACTTTCATGTTCAAACTTAGATAATCTGTTTCTAGAAGTTTCACTTTTAAAATTTATTGACTTCAAGGATCTGACTTCTCTGGTTCATTTATTTTTAATAAGAAAAGCCAGCAATTTAGTAACAAAACACTTGAAGCAAAAGCCAGTCACATTCTAGTAAAAAGGGTTTGGGTCACAGTCTCAAGACAAAGTTCCAAGTATCGCAATTCTAAATGTTTATCAGTATATATTTGTGATACATAATAATTACACATATTTTGAGGAATTGGTATATGTACACACACACACACACACATGTCTTGATATTTCTGATCCCCTTTGGCACCCATCTTAGTCATTTTCTTCATTGTCTCATTGTCTGGATATTATCTCTCACATCAACAATTTAAAGAAGTTTAACTTGGCTCATGGTTTCTATAGGATTCAGTCCATGGTCAGCTCACCCAAAGGCAGGCATAGCATATGGAAAGGGACTGGGTAGAGGACAGCTGCTGATTCTTCAAAAGCATGAAGTAGAGAATGGAGTAGATAAGGTGGAAGGGCTTCCTGATCAGGGCTCTGGTGATCTGCCTCTTTCAAGCAGACCCTAACTCCTAATAACACATCTACCTCTGCACTCTTTAGTGGGTTCATACACTGATGAGGAACGTGCTCAGATGATTCATTACCTTCCAAAAGTCCGCTCTCTGAACACACAAGCTTTTGGCGGGGGGCATGGTTGATCTAAATTATAATTTCTGCCTCTGACACCCAAAAGACTCGTGTCTATCTTCTTATGTAAAATGTATGTAGTCCATCTCTAAGTCTCTCTAAACCATAATACCCCCATATGTACTCTCCCCTTTTCCCTCTATTCATGATACCCTTACCTATTTCCAAAAAAATTTCTTTTTTTTTTTTTTTTGACACTGGGGATCGAATTCGGGGCTTTGTGTTTGCAAGGCAAGCACTCTAACCACTGAGCTAACTCCTCAGCCCCCTAAAAAAGTCTTACTTTTGATTTCCTAACATCTCTTCTTATTTTGATTTCTAATATTTTTTGTATTTTGGACTTCTCATATAAAATAAAACACAGTATTAAATGTTGTGATCCAGAAGGATGAAAATACATAAATACTAAAATCATTAAAGTCTGAATCTTGAAATTATGATTCTCTAAAACAATTAAAAATTATGTAAAAGATTTATTAACATTTTTAAAGTAGCGTTGTTTTTGCTCTTTATTTTTGCTCAGGGCTTCTCACATAAGAGAAACCATGTGATATTTAAGATTGTGTTTCTGATTTATTTCACTTAACATTATGGGCTCACGTTGCATCCATTTTTCTAAAAATGACTCAAGTTTATCTTTCTTTACAGCAGAATAGTTCTCCATGACATGCAAATACCATATTTTCTTTATCCATTCATCTCTTGATAGACATGTGAGCCACTTCCAAGATTCAGCTATTATGAATTGTGCTATGACGAACATGGGCATGCATGTATCTCTGTAGTTTATTGTCTTTAACACTTTTGGGAAGATACCTAGAAGAGGAATAACTAGGTCAAATGGAATTTCTACTTTTTTTTTTTTTGTTTGAGGAATCTCCATACTGATTTGCACAGTGGTTGTAGTAGTTTACATTCCCACCATTAGCATAGAAATGTTCCTTTGTCCCTGTACCTGTTCCAGCATTTGTTATTATTTGATTTCTTGACCATGGCCATACTTTCTGGTGTAAGATGGATAGATAATAGGAAGTAGGGAGATAAATTATTCTGAAAGGGAAAGGGGATCAAGAGATGGAGGGAGAGGGGAATGAGTGAACGAGTAAGGGGTGAAAAAAATAATTTGGAATGTGTTATGTACATGTATCAACTCCACACAAGGAATGTTAACATTATGTACTGCAAACGTATACTAATAAACTAAAATTTTAAAAATTAAAAAAGGAACATTTGTTTGAGAAACAGAAAAACATAACATAGGACTTTACAGATCACTTTACATAATAAGACTGACCAACATAGCTTACATATATTTGCTAGCATAAACACTAAAGAATACTGACAACAGTTGTACTGGTAAAACAGTCATAGGCAGACTAACTGTAGGCTCAATAATAGGTAAAACAAACAAAGGTACAAATGCATATCGCTATAGTTGGCAATGTTGCAGCTGGCTTCATGATTGTTGTCATGTGAAATATTTTGATGCACAATTTAATCTTTTGATAAGATCATTTAAAAACCAGGGCAGGTCAACAATGCATAATACATTTGTTCAGAGCTGAGATCTAAAGAAATTTTATCTTTCACAAGATAGACGATGGGAAAAAAGAGAGGGAGAAAATAAAGGTATTGCAATCCAGTGTGGACAATGTATCTAAACGTGTACCTTGACTTAGTAGAATCATCTTACACGTTTTATATGTATTTTTGGCCTATTAGCCTGTTTTTTAATCTGTATATGATAGTTATGATAATCTATATATGATAGTTAACTTTATAAATTCTTGTAAGATGAAAAAAATGAACCTGATGCTGGCAAAATTCTGGTGCTGGCAAAATAAAAGTGGGTAGCTGAAAAAGAAAAAAAAAAGAATTGAAATGTGTTATGTACATGTACCAGTTCACTACAATGGATGTAATAATTATGTACTGCAAACATGTACTAATAAAACTAAAAAAAATTAGAAGAAAGCAAAAACAAAAAAAAGGCACACATACAAAAAAGACATCCTATTTATTGAAGATGTGTCAACAGTTTTACTTACATGCACAATGCTTACTCATAAAGTCAATCTTGTTATGATGCAATTTCATGGAGTCAAATTTGCAAAAAAGAGCATAAAATGAATTAGAATTCTCTAAAAGTCTCTATAAAATTTGTACCAGTAGTATTGGAACTGGTTCAAAGATGAGATGTAAAGCATAGTGAAATATAAAATAATGGTGACAATTTAAAATAGTGTGAAACTCTTTTAAGAGGCAAAATGAGACAATCAACTTTGTATCCAGGCCCTTTCAATTAAGATTTTCATTCTCCTCCATTTACAAAGCAAAGTCTGAGTGTTATTTTGATTTTCATTTAACTAATGGCCATAGATGTTGAATATTTTTTCATGTACTTATTGGCCATTAGTATTTTTTCTTTGGAGAAGTGTTCATCATTTCAATTGTCCATTTTTTAAATCAGGCTTTTATGATTGTGTCTATGTTTTTTTAGCATATGTGCTGCTGGAGTGAGCACTGTGTCTATTTCTTTTTTGAGTTTTCATATATACTAGATATTAGTCCTCTGTCAGAGGAGTAGCTGGCACATTTTTCCCCATTCTGTAGGTTGTTTTTTCACTCTGCTAATTGGTTCTTTTCCTGTACAGAAGATTTTTAGTTTGATAAAATATATTTTTTGATGTGCTATTTCTTGTGCAATTATGGTTCTGTTCAGGAAGTTCTTGCTTATGCTTATGTCATCAAGAATTTTACTGATTTTAGTAAGTAAAGATGTATTAGGATCTGATATGCATATGTACTAATTCCCTAAGAGGAACCAGTTATGTATGGTATTGTAAATAGGTACAACTAATTAAAAAAAAAGAAGTGATATCTGTTTTAACACACTTTATTTTTTAGTACATGCTTCCAGTTCCTAAGGATTATATTCATCATGCGGAGTTGGTCCCTGTACAAAACATCTTTTTATACTTTGCATTTCTCTTTCTGCTCTTCTCTTTTCCTCTTGCTACCTCTCCAGGTCCTCTTCCAACTTGCAAAAAATCTATCTCCCTGTTTCTTACTATCCCTATCCATCTTTTATTTTGCTCTTTATTTATACTTTGGGTTCCTCACACGAAGAAGTTGTGTGATATTTAAACTTGTGCATCTGATTTATTTCACTTAATATCATGGCCTCAATGTGTATCCATTTTCCTACAAATGATACAAATTTACCCTTATTTGTGACAATAGTACTGCATCGTATACCACATTTTATATCACATTTCCTTTATCCATTCATCTACTAATGGATATATAAATTGTTTCCACGCTTTAGCTATTATAATTGTGCATGCTATATGGACATGCATGTATCACTGTAATACAATATTTTTAACTCTTTTGGGTAGACACATTGAAGAGGCATAACTGGGTTGAATAGAATTAATAATTTTGATTTTTCGAAGATCTCCATACTTATTTCCATAGTGGTTTTACTAGTTTATATTCCTACCAAAAATGTAGAAAGATGACAGTTTTCCTATAGCCTCACCAGCCTTTGTGATTATTTGATTTCTTGATGATTACCATTCTTGAGAAGATGAAATTCAAGTTTGTTTTAATGTTTAATATTTTTCATGTATTTATTGGCCATTTGTACTTCTTCAGAGAACAGTGCATTCATTTCAGTTCCCTGTTTTTGAATGAGTCTTTTATTTGTAGTAGGCCAATATTTTATTTCTATTTATGTTTCAGATATTAGTCCACCATCAGTGGAATAGGTGAGAAAAATTTTAACCATTCTATAGTTTGTCTTTTTATTATATTGGCTGTTTTCTTTGCCATGCAGAAACTCCTTACTTTGATATAATTCCATTTGTTGATTCTTGTTGTTATTTCTTATTCATTTGGGATTGTGCTTAGAAAGTCCTTACCTTCCAAGGTCCTTACCTTCAAGAGATTTATCAATTTTATCTCCCAGCACATTAAGTGTTTCCATTTTAATATTTAGGCCTCTGATTCATTTTGATTTTATTTTGATATGTGATGAAAGATATGTGTCTAGAGTCAATCTTCTACATGTGTGCAACCAGTTTTCACTGCACTGTTTGTTAAAGAGCCTGTCTTTCTTCAGGTGTATGATTTTAACCCTTTTGCAAAGACTGGATAATTTAATATGTCTGGGGATTTTTCTGCATCACCTATTCTGTTCTTATCATCTGTATGTCTGTTTTTATGTCAGTACAGTGTTGTTTTTATCTCTGCTACTTTGTAATATAACTTGAAATCTGGGATTGTGATGTTTCTTGTCTTGCTCTTCTTGTTAAGGATTGCTTTTGCTATTCTAGGACTCTTCTATTTCTCAGTAAATTTTAAGACTTTTTTTTTGACTAATTCTGTGGTGAATGTTGTTGGGATTTTTATTTGTATTATATTAAACCTTTGTATCTGTTTTAGTAGTATGGCCATTTAGACAATTTTGGTTCTGCCTATCCACGAACAGGGGCATCTTTCCATTTTCTTATATCTTCTTTGATGTCCTTTTCAGAGTACTGTCGTTTTCATTGATAGATTTCTTTCATTTCCCTGGTTAGGTTAATTCCTAAGAATATAATTTTTGGGGCTATTGTGAATGGTACTGTTTTCTCTCTTTTTCTCAGTGGGTTCATTATTGTTGTACAGGAAATCTATTGATTTCTTTCTGTGTTGACACTGTATTCTATCACATTGCTCAATTTGATTATTAGTTCTGAGATTCTTTTAGCAAAATTTTCTGAGTCTTCTATGTCAAGTATCATGTAATCTCTGAATAATGATAGTTTGACTTCTTCCTTTCCTATACATATCAGTTTCTTTCTTTTGTTAACGGAGCGCTTTGTCCAAATTTTTGAATATTATGTTTAACAAGAGTGGTGAGAGCAGACATCCTTGTGTTTTCCTCATTTTATAGAGAAAGCATTCAGATTTTGGCCATTTAATATTATGTTAGCAGTAGGTTTATCATAAATGGCTTTTTGTTTGTTTGTTTTATTTTGTTTTGTGCTTTAGTTTCTTTATTTTCCCTTTTCTTTTCTTTTCTTTTTTTTTT
>PVJO010010885.1:0-24575 GCA_004026905.1 Hystrix cristata | reverse complement strand
CATGTAATTTTTCCTCCCTTCTGTTTTTGTGATGCAATACATTTACTGATTTGCTTATGTCAAAACATTCTTGCATCTCTGGGATGAGGCCTACTTGGTCATGTTGTATGACATTTTCAATGATTTATTACATTTTGTTTGTCAGTATCTTGTTAGGAATATTTTGCATCTATGTTCGTTATGAATATTGGTCTAGAGTTTTCTTGTTTAGTTGGGTCCTTGTCTTGTTTTGGAAACAAGGTAATACCAGCTGTATTCTTTCCTTTTCAATTTCATTAAAGATTTTGAGGAGTATCAATCCACCAGATCCTGGGATTTTATTCATTGGTAGGTTTTATTATTAGCACTTCAATTTCATTGCCTCTTATTGAACTGTTTAGGAATTTTATGCCTTCATGGTTTTCTTTGGTAATTCATATGTGTCCCAGAATCTGTACATTTCTTCTAGATTATTCAATTTTTCATGAACACATTTTCCTAGTGGTTACTAATAATCTTCTGGAATTTGGTCTGTGGTGATTTTATCTTTTTCATACCTAATTATATTTGTATGGGTCTTTACTTTCCTTCTTTTGGTAAGTTTGGCTAGGGGTTTGTCTATATTTTCTTTTGTAGACAAGCTCCTCAATTCCTTGATTCTTTATGTTGTGGTTTTTTTTTCCACTCTCAAATTCATTAATTTTCACTCTGATCTTTATAATTTTCTTCTTGTATTAAGTTTGCATTTACACTGTTCTTGATTTTCTAGGACTTCGGGGTGCATCATTAGCTTTTTTATTCAGGCTCACTTTGCTTTCCTAATATGAACATTCACAACAATAAATTTCCCAAGTAGGACAGTGTTTTTGCATCCCATAGTTTCTGGTATGTTTTACTGGCATTATCACTTGATTCTATTCACTGTTTAATTTTTTTTTTTTTCTTTTTTGGGAGGGCAGTGCTGGGGAACCAAACTCAGGGCATTGCACTTACTAAGCAAGCACTCTACCACTTGAGCTAAATCCCCAGTCTTAATTTCTTTCTTGACTTCTTGCATGTCCCAGTGATTATTCAAGAGTGTTATTTAGTGTCCACGAGGGTGTTATTTAATGTTTGCAAAATTTCTGTGCTTTCCTTTGCCATTTATTTATAATTTCAGTGCACTGTGAACTGATAATATACCTGGTACACTTTCAAATTTTTGTATTTATTTAAGGAAGCTTTATTGACTAGTATGTGGTCTATTTTGAAAAAAAGGTCCATGTGCATTTTGCTGCAGTAGGATAGAGCTTTCTGTAGATGTCTATTAAAACCAAAAGTGTGTTCATCTTTTTAAATATTTTCTACTTTTTCTATCTATTTATGGAACTGGGGTATTGATTTTCACCATTCTGATTGTGTTTATGTTTATATGATCTCTTACTTCTTTAGCATTTATTTTATGGTGTCACGTGCATTGATATTTTGTGTGTATATATTTACAATTATCTTTTCTTTTTGAATTATTCCCTTAACTAATACGTACTGAGCTTCTTTGCCTCTTATCAGTTATTGCTGGAAACCCACTTTGTCTGAAAGGGGGATAGATAACCTTGCTTTGTTCCATGGTCCTGATGGATGGAATATTGTTTTCTCTCCTTTGATTTTTAAGTCTATGAATTTCTTTTTGGATTATTTTTCTTGTATGCAGCGTACCATTGGGTTTTTATATCTTTTTTATCTAATCTACTATTCTGTGAGAGTTGAGGTCATTTACATTGAGAGTTATTACTGAAAGATATTTACTTGTTCCTATCATTATTTTTTCTTTTCTTCATTTGTTTGTTTTTATCTTTAACTGCTCATTCTGCAGTTAAACAGTATTTATTCCATAAGTCATTTTAGTATTCTTGGCTATACTGTCTCTATCTAAGTTAGTCTTAATAATTTTTTTGTAGTGCTAATTTAGTGGCCATGAATTTTACAATGTGTGTATTTTTTTTTTGTCATGGAATGGCCTTATTTTTCCATCAGTTTTGAAAGATAGTTTGGCAGTACACATTAGTTTGGGTTGGAAAATTATTTTATTTTATGTCTTCAAATACACTCCCTGCTCTTCTGGCTACTAAGATTTGTGTTGAGAAATCTGGTCTAATCCCTAGTGTGTTTAAAGCAATAAATGATTTGTTGCTTTTCTATGATGACTTTTAGTATTGTGTCTTTGTGTTAGACTTCTGGGATTTTGACTGTGTTGTGTCCCGGAGAAATTCTGCTCTGATTGTGCCTATTCAGGATTGTGTATACCTCACTTATCCATATGCATATTCTTTCTCCATGTGTACTTGTAAAGTTTTCTACTATGATTTCTGTTTGTAGAATTTGTATTCAATGTGGTGTGTCTTTTGAATTTTCTTTGACTGAAATTAGTTTTAGATTACTTTTTGCTTCATCTTGCAGCTGTCATATCTATTTTCCTTGGCTTCGTATTGTTTGCAAAGTATCTCAGAGTTTATGGCTTCATGCTTCAGACTTGTTTTCTAGATCTGATATTTTCCCCTCACATTGGTCACCACTACTAATATATTCAATAGAATTATTTATCTCTGGGATTCTCATGGGCACTCTTTGTCATTTTGAGTGACTTTTGTTAACCTAGTTTTTTATTTGATTCATTTTTAAACTCATTGATCATTTTTTATCAGTTCCACTATCTATTTGGTTACATTATTTTTGAGCTTGCTGAGTGTTTCTTCCCCTGTGATCATTTTGCACAATCATATTTGATTTGTTCTCCATTGCTCTCCACTGAATCTGCTCTAGAGGATTTGAAGGTTTTTGGAGGCATTTATTGCCTTGTTTTCTCACGCACTCCCCCCTGCTTTTGTGCTGAGTGTTAAGGGCAAATAGAGCAAAATGATTTTGCTCATGGCATAAAGATCCTGTCAGACTGTGCTTTCTGCTAATGTCATCTTGACATTATTTGCCGAGAGGTATTGTATACAACTTAGGCCTCCTTATTTTAATAGGTTTGAGCTGCTCACTGTGTTGCAAGGTGAGAACTCTTACTGGTTAAAACAGCATTAAGAGATTCAGCAGCACATCAGTAATGAACATTGAAACTTGGTCTGACAATTTTGCCCTTTTATCAATGCCTCTTATAGACGGTACTCTATCACTATTCACATTTATTTTGGGGCATGGAGAGAAGGCGGAAGGAAAAAGAAAAGGGGAAAGGAAAGGGACAAGTCAATTAGAAGGCAGGAAGATAAGAGAAATTTCAACAGGTGAAAAATGTACAGATGGAAATTCCAGTAGAATTACTTTTACAGCTGGAGTAAGGCCTAGTGTTGAGGAAGTTTCAGAGACTATTTGTGGAAGTGGGAGGGGAATACAGAGGGAGGTAATTGTAATCAGAGGTCGAAAGCTTTAATGTTGTCAAAATATGTTTAGATGTTTATAGTTAGTTTTGCTTGCATGCTGTATACATAATTTTGGCAAGAGGTTAGCCCGATGTGCCCATGAACAGTATTATTTAAGTTAAACACTGATTAATTCTTATTTTCTTCTACACATAATAAGGAACATCCTACATATATACCATACAAAAGGTGGAAAGGAAGAGAGGAGGTAAGTGAGTATGAAAATTGGGTAGACTGAAGAAAATCAACAGGGAAAAACATTTTAAAATGAAAAAGAAGGAAGTCCAAAAGAGAGAATAGAATAGAAAAATAAATACTAGTAAAATACAATAAAATAAAATGAATAGTAATAAAGAAGCCAGCACTGAAAGAACCCAAACAAACAAGCAAAGAATAAAAACCCTCAGGCAGCTGCTATAGCATAAAGCTAAAGTATCCATACAGGTCTGTTTTGGCTGCAGTCAGTTTTCAGGCAGCCCAGCCAGTTCCCTGCATTTCCTGCAATTATCTGCCTGGGAGTTGGGGGGCATAGAGATGTAGATGGCTCTCTTGGCCCGCCTTTTGATGCAAGCCTTGCTTTCCTCATGGTTAACTCTAGGACTTCGATTCTTTTCCAATATCAGAACACCTCAGCTAATTCGGGAAGGAGATGTGGTGTAGTTTGCCCAAAACCTGTTTCTTTGTTGACTTTCATCACAGATCTCACATTCCCGCTCCCTTCACTGCAGGGAAATCCCCCTTTTCCTCCATGTTTTTCCTCCACAGGCCTTTTGCATCGCCGTACATACATTACTGAAAGTCCTCTGACTTAGGTGATACTCTCTGTCTCCCCACACATGGTCCCTCTTAAGTCACTGTCCCAAGAGCTCTGCTGTCAAAGTGTGGAACTTGGCTTAGCCCCCAGGGTCAGTCGAGTTCACATTTTGCCAGCACTACATGTTGCACAGTGGCAGGGTTTCACTCTGTGTCAATATTCCCAGGATTTCTGACAACAGTAGGAGAACACCTGTTGTGACCTGGCTCTGCTGAATTTCCCATTCTTAGCTCTGTCTCCTGGGAAACGGTCTACGGTTCCATGCCCATAGGTTCTGTGGTTCCCAGGGCTCCAGGGCCTTCTGGTTGGGGCAAGGCCTTCCCTTGCCAATGTGGGATAGCGATGGTGGACCTAGGGTTGCACTGTCTCTGAGCTCCACTGCGTCGCGACAACAAAGAGGGCACTTGCTCAGGTCTAGCTCTGCTGTTATCTCCCTTTCTTCTCCATATCTGCAACTCCCTGCCAGCAAGTGCTCTGCTGCCCTGGCTCATGGTGTTTAGCTGCTCTCTGCCTGGGGCGAGGGGCTCCCCTTGTGGAAGCTGAATGGTGGGCAACAGGCAGGAGGCTACAGAGATGCAGAGCTCCCTGACACCTCCGAAAATTTGGGGGTGTTGGCTGTTTTTTTTTTTCCTTTTTACTAAGAAGATTTATTGGTACATTTTAGTTACACATAGTGATCACATTTATCACAGTTAATTTGTACCTGTACATGATATATGTTGGTTTTTATGTTCCCTTTCCCCACCTCTCCCTTCAACTCCCCTTCCCCTTCTTGTTTACAACAGTTTTATTTACATTTTTCCATTTTTTCCTCTTTTTCATTTCTTTTCCTTTTTCCTTCCTTCCTTTCCTTTCCTCCCTCCCTAGTTCTCCTTTCTATTTAAATATTTTCTTCCCTTTTCATAATAGCTATTATACATTTTTGTTTTTATTTACACATAAGTGTAACCATAATGTTTCTCATACCAGAGAAATAATGTAACATGTACTCCTTTTTGTCTGGTGTATTTCACTTAAGAGTATGTTCCAAAGGTGCATCTGTTTACCTATAAATGTCTCAAATTTATCCTTTTTATGGCAGAGTAGTACTCCATCATATAAAAACTCCACATCTTCTTTAACTATTTATTAGTTTCTGGGCATTTGGGTTGTTTCCAAGACTTAGCTATTACGAATTGTGTTACTATAAAGATGGTTGTGCATATATCACTGTGGTACAATTTTTTTTTTTTTAATTCTGGGAAGATACCAAGCAGAGGACTAGCTGGGTCAAATGGAATCTCTAGTTATAGTTTTTTGAGGAATTGCCACACTTATTTCTATAATGGTCAGACCAGCCTGCACTCCCACCAATAGTAGAGGAGGGTTCCTTCTTCCCCACAGCTCCACCGGCATTTGTTTTTGGTTGATGTCCTGATAATAGCTGTTTGTTCTGGAGTGAGATGGAATTTCAGCATTGTTTTGGTTTTGTGCTGCTAGTTCTCCCTTTCTCCTCCGTGTGTCACTAGCCGCAGTCTGTGGATTTCATGAGGCCATAACTACAGTTATCTTTCACACTGGATTACATCTTCCAAATTTTAGGAACATCGGATAGGGAGTGTGCTCCAAGAGTCTGGCTTCTGCAGCATCAACTCCTTCCCTCAGAACGTTAGAACCATTCCCAAGATGGCGTGTTCAAAGGGAAAAGCATGTACGGCTGAGCTGAGGACCAGCCCCACTCCCCTTCCCTTTTTCAATCACACAGGTATTTTCTTCAACCTAGTCTATTCTCCTACAGGTTGTTTTTCTATACATGTGTATGTTTTCCTCTCCTATTCAGAATAAGTGCTCTCCTTTGAGCTTCTCATATACCTCCTTCTCTAATCAGCCATGTTGGAACTGATGTCCACCCTTTCAATCTAGATCAGCCTTCTTACTGGATCTGGCCAAACAATACATGAGAAAAGTAAAAGTGTGACAATTCCAACCCTAGGTCACAAAATGCCTAATGTAATTCCACTCTCTTTAAAAAATGTGGCACTATCATGAAAACAAGGTTCAGCTTGACTGGTGGTGGTATTCCAGAAACACACAGAGGGGAACTGAGAGTTCCAGTTTAGTTCACTCTAAATCACCATAATCTCCCAAGTGACTCACAGATTTAAAAGAAAAAAATAAACATCCAGTGTTGATGTAACCAAAGTTATATAAATTTATTTTATATGGGATTATTGCATAAGAACTGATACATTTAATAAGGAGAAGTTGTAAAGTGATATTAGACTCTTGTCTATACTTTTGGAGTCTGGCATAAAATAGTTTTAGTAAAGTATATGAGTCTGTTTATTTTTTGTAGTAAACATGTATATATATAATATGAAATAAGAATATATAATGAGACATAAACCTATATGTATGAAAGTGTGAGAGGCTGAAAATTAAAGCAATTTTTAAAAATAAGTTTTGCATGGTTTTTCTCATATGAGAAACCCAAGACATGCATAATTTAAAGAGCAAAATAAAAGATAAATTATATAGGAATCAACATTAGTCTTTGTGGAGATAATAAGAGGATTTGTGCATCTGTTGAGACAGGAGAGCAGAGAGGGGAAAGTGGAATAAAAATGCTTAACATGCAATATGTGTATGTGGCACTTTCCCAAGAGGAATATAATTATGTATCAAAAATATATGCTAATGGAAAAGGAACTAAGCAAAAAATTGTACACTATGATTATTTCATCATAAAAACATACTACCTATTTTCCTTGTCCTTTTCCATGTGTAAAATCATCATTTGAATATCCACTCTTTCCCTAGAAATGTTTTCATCCACATTCCTGTACAAATGGTGTCTCATAGCTACACCATTTAAATAATCCTTTGTGAGTGACTTTCCTTAAGAATGAAGAACTATGTTCTAATGCAGTTGAAATTATATTGCTTTTTGTTTGGCTTAAAACTGTGATAGGATTTCAAGGACATGAATACTATAATTCACGTTCATGTTTAATGATCTTACCAATATTCCATTTCTTTGCTATACCACAATGTACACTTAGAATGTTGAACATTTAGCTTACCACAGCTCTCCTCTGAGCAGCAAGCTGTCACATACATTCTTAGAAAATAAGTCATCAGAATAAAATGAGCACTTAACCCGAAGCTTTGGCTTTAAATCTTGATGTATAAATTATCACCTACATTTTCTTGTCACTGTGTTTTTCCACCCAAAAGACTGTATTACCGTGGAAAGACACTGAGGGAACAAGAGATCATGAACTCCTGAAAATGAAATAGAGACATGCACAAGTTCAGAAAAGGTGTATCTCTAGTAAAGGTCTATCCCAGAATCTGTGGTTTAGCAGATTGGTGAAGGATTTTCTTTTTAAGAAGCCAGGCATAAGATTCAGAGAAGTAGTTGGTTTATCAAACTCCCAAAATTTAAAACAAAGATCAGTAAGTGCAGATGACTAAAAAGAAATAAGTCCCAACCAAATGTGGAAAAATGAATCTTTGGAAAATGATCTCAAAGAAATGAAGATGTATGAGTTATCTGACAAAGAATTCAAAATAACTGTCTTAAAGATACTCAGTGAGGTAGATGAAAAGACAGAGAGATAATTATACATCATGAAAATAGCATATGAACAAAATGATAATATTAAAGGTATAAAACACAAGTAGAACAAAAGTGAAATTATGGAGCAAAAATACAATAATTGAATATGAAATTTCACTGTAGGGGCTCAACAGAGAACTTAAATGAGCAAAAGAAGAATTAGTGAACTTGAAAACAACCCATTTGAAATTCTTCAAGTGGAGACAAAGTTAGAAAAGTAATGAATAAATATAAAGAGAGCATAATAGCCTTCTAAGATACCATCAAACAGACCAAAATATGCATTATGGGCATTTGTGAAGCAGACCTTCCTTTAGAATCTGAGGGGAAGAATCTGTGTGCTCATAACTCTTGTATTCTCCATTCCTGCACAACCAGCATCATGTGGACAATGCCAAGGTATGCTGCCAGTCAGCTTACTACAAGGCAGGAAAGAAAGGAAGGCAGGGTGTGGTGGAACAAAGCAGCTCTCTTTATGGCAGCCAGGAAGTAGAGAACAGGAAAAGAGAGGAAGAGTCTGTGGATCTCACATAGTTCCCACACGCATAGTTCCTTTAACCACTTAGATAGGCCAGAAGTGTGCTATAATCGGTATCTTTCAAGACAATCATGTTGTAATCAAGATTAACTGTCAAAAGCAGCAATTTTCAATATGTAAAGAATGGGTGTGATTAAATTTCAATAAAATTATATATATAAGAACATTTAGGGGCCTGAATTTGGCCCCCCAAGTGTGATTTGCCAATCTCAACATTAGAAATAGTTCTAAACTTTAATCTTATACCTTGAGAATACTTTCAGGTCAATAATTAATGTACTTTTTTGAAATAATTCTAAAATATGCCAAATTGTGACCCAAGAGCTTTGCATTGTGTCAATTTAGCTAAGATGGAAATATATTCCCTACAATTTCCTTCCTTTATATTTTCATGTTTGTACCTGGAGAAATTTGCATGAGATTTAGTGGGCTGAATTTAAGTAATGGCCATTTTTAACACTAAAGTTTGCTACACGGCAGGCACGGGAGTGACTCACTCATGGTTGCTCTACTTCCGGCTCCTTTTTAATCAAGACAGAAGTTGGTACTGTAGTTCCTTCCGTTTTCACTAAACTTATCTCTTTTAATTTTTATGTTGGCAGAATCTTGTTTAAGCACAACTTTAAGTCATAAAAGGTACTAATCACATTCTGCAGGTCATCTGCATCATTCTATCTCCTTGGAAACAACGGGAGACAAGCACAGTTCTAATTGTTCTTTGTAGGTTCTCCTTATTTCTTATCAGTCTTCCTTTGCTGTCTGGAATCTCTTCTGACTCTAGTTCCAGCATCACATCCAGAAAACATAGATTTAAATAGTTTCATTTTCTGCAGTCTAAACTGTACAAAAAAATTGTTATTTTCTAAAATACATAGTTTTTCTTCTTCCCTAATGGAATCTTAAACATGTGCGGCTACACATTTTATTAAGTTCTTCTTCTGCTGATTGCTATTAGGATAGTCTTTATTTTTTGTTCTGCAAACAATACCAAAAAGCATTTATAAAGGAGGAATAAATTCTAGCGTTCTACAGAGCAGTAGATGATTATAGTTGAAAGCAAATTATTATCTGTTTTATAAAGGACTAGAAGAGTTTGCAACTTTCCAATGTAAAGAAATTATACATGTTTAAAAGGATGAAAATTCTAATTACTCTAATTTGATCAAAACATGCTGTATATATGTGTTAATGATCACATTGTACTCCTTAGATGTGGACACATATTATGTGAAAATTAAATATCAGAATATTAAAAACAAAATTATAAAAATAAAAATAAAGAAGCTTCTATAAAAATATTGCAATAATTTTTAATATACCTTGGTCCTTACATTTTGATGATTTTTTTCTCTAAATTCACTAAAATAATACCAGGTAAAAGTTATGTGAAGTTTTAATGATCTTAGGTATTCACCAAATTAATTTCATTTTTACTTTTTAGAGCGTTTTTACGTTCTCAGCAATAAGAGGAAGGTACAGAGATATCTCATATATCTCTAGCCTTGTACATGCAAACCTGACCCTGTTATCAATGTTTCCTACCATAGTTGTATATGTGTTGCCATTAGTGAGTCTACTCTGACACAGCTCTATCATCAGTATGATTTTTAAAATAGAACATGTTTATTTTACTCATAGTTTTAATGCTGCCTTCCCAGTAATTTCTCCTCTTGTCTGCTCTAGACCAAACACTAATCTCGGTGTGTTGTAAAAGGACTTTTCAGAGAGAATTCAGGTTGCTCCATTTGTCCATCAACAGATGAATGGATACCGAAAATGTGGCATTTATACACAATAGAGTAATACTCTGCCATAAAGAAACTTGAGTCATTTGCAAGAAATTGGATGCTCCTTGAGGCCATAATAGTAAGTGAAATAAATCAGACACACAGCTTAAGTGTTGCATAGGCTCTCTAATCCGAGAAATCCAAAAGAAAAATAAAGTGCAAAATAAAATATAGATAATAGGATGTAGGGAGATAGATCTTGTTTAAATGGGAAGCATGTCAAGATATGGAAGAAGGGAGGAGGGAGGTGAGAGGCAGGGAAGGAAAACAGGATGAATGAGATGTGTTATGTATATGTTCCAACTCCAGCAAAGGAATATAAACATTGTGTACTGGAAACATACACTAATAAAAATAAAAGCTGGCTAAAAAATACAATTTAGATGGCAAAAGATATAATAAGATTAAGCTGGAATATCTGGATTGCCTAATTATTATTAAAAAAACATATTCTGACCCTTGTTAAAGATAACACAAATAAATTCATTCAAGACTATAGTAATGATGGTCAAGACTAATGCAATAGGGAACAGAACTTGTCCTCAACTCTAAATGCAGCAAAGACAGATAAGAATATATAAATAAGCTTTATTTAAAAAAATATGGTAAATATGGTATAGTAAAAATATGGTAAAATGAGAGTCTGGTGGATGGAAAATTACTAAGAGAATCTTGATTAAATAGCAAGTGGAGGGATTCTTGCTAAATTTACATAGTAGGATGTTCTACTCAAACTGGACTCTTCAAGCCTCTGGCGAAGGTGGAGGTAAAATACGAAGGCTCTCAGGAAGCCTGAATGAAGTTTGCTCAAGGAGGATTTTCTTATCTTCACATGGGCCCTTAAAGGCAGAAGATATATAGTGAAGAACTGGTCAGAAATATGCAAAAAATCAGAAAGGAGAGAAGAGATAATGCTGAAGGAATTGTCAGTGAGACACTCAGAGTGAGAAAGACTCCACTTGCTATTGTTGGCTTTGAAGATGGAAGAAGGGGTCTATGTTCTAAGGAAGCTGATTAGGATATCTAGTAAGGAAGGACTTCAGTCCTACAACCTCAAAGGAATTTGATTCTGTCTAACACCTGGATGAACTGGGAAGGATTTAGATTAATCCTCTGACCTCCAGAGAGGAATAAAGTGGTGTCTAGACTTTTATTTTGTACTCGTGAGACTTAGAGCAGAAAAAATACAACTTAATCCCACTAGACTTTTAACATACAGATGTTTGATATAATTCATTTGTATTTTTTTGAATTTCAAAATATTGCAATGATTTGCTATTGAGGTGACAGATAACTAATTCAACATTCTTATCAGATATAAATATGATATATTAAATTATGTATCTTAATAAAACAAATTGTTTGGCATATGATTTATATGTCATTGAAGCTCATTCTACATCCTTGCCAGTATTGGCTGATATAAATATAATTTTTGTAATTGTTTATAAATCTAATTAGTGAAAATTCAAGGTACTCTAATTTGATGACATCTAGAGTAAATACATTTTCATGTATTATGGCAATTAGCACCTTCTCCTCTGAACTTGCTAGTTCTCGCTATTGTCACATTTTCTATTCTCACATTTAACACGAGTGCTAGCTTTGTACTTAATTATGAAAGTAAAACCATAACTGTCATATATATTGTAAATATTTCCCCGCATATACATTTTATACAATATTCATGGCCAATTATTATATATGTCATTGTTTTTAAATTTAAAGTTTTAAAATCTCCAATTATATTTTTCATTATGTTTTCAATCATTTTCTTAACAATTCTCATGGACCCTTCACCTTCAAAATATGTTCACAAATTCATTTAAAATCTTATATAAATTTCATAATGTATTACTTTCTTTTGTACAAAATTTAACCTTGATGACACTTATTTTCGTACACCAAGAAGTAAGGTTCTATATTTATTGCTTATTTTTCCAGAGAAATATCAATTATGATAGTACATCATGTTAAATGAATCATTTTCCTAGTAAAGTTAAATGTATGTGTCATATATGAAATTTCCATAAATGAATCTATTTCTCTATTCTCCATTTTTCCTTTGATATATTTTGCCATTATTATATCGAATATAGTGTTTGGTTAGTGTAAATTTGTGAAATATAATACTTGATGCACGCATATTTATCACCGTTATTTTTATTTATTTATTTATTTATTTATTTATTTATTTATTTATTTTTATCCAGGACATGTATTGGTACTTTGTATACATAGTGATCACATTCAACATGGTAATTTTGTACCTGTACATGTTTTATCTTGGTCCCCCCCATTCCTCATCCCTCCATTTTACTCCCCCCTTCCCTATTTACAGCAGATTTATTTATATTTTTCCATTTTTTCTTTTATCTTTTCTCTTTCCCTTCCTTCTTTTTCCCCTTCTCCCTATCTAGTTCTTACTCTTATTATTTTTTTAATGAATGATCTTTATTTGGGGGGACATTTTAGTGTTTACAGAAAAATTAAGCAGAAAGTAGAAAGTTCATCACTTGAGCTCTCTCGCCCATCCCTCCACCCAGTTTCCAGGATTTATTAATATCTTGTGTTTCTGCAGTACTTTTGTTAAAATTGATGAGCCTACATTAATGTATTGTTGTTAATTAAAATCTATAGTTTGCAATAGGATTTTTTTCTTTGGGGTCTAAAATCTATGTCTTTTGAAAACTGTGTAATATTATTACTTATCATTACAGTATCACACAAGATAATTCCATTGCCCTACAATCCCTTCTGCTTCCTGTATTCATTACTATCTCCCAGAAAATCTCTGGCAAATGCTGATCTTTCTACTTCCCATAATTTTGCCTTTTCCAGAATATTGTATAGTTGGAAAATGCAATATGGTTTTTGGACTGACTTTTTCAGTAGCAGTGACAATTGAGTTTCTTTCAAGCCATATTTTCATGCCTTGATGGCTCACTGTTTTAGTATTGAATGATATTCTATTATATATATACTTATCACTGTTTTCCACTTACATATTAAAAGATATCCTGTGTGCTTCCAAGTTTTGACAATTATGAAAGAAGCTATTATGAACATTCATATGAAGGAATTGCATTGGAATACATTTTCAGATCATTTGGGTAAATACTGGACAGCGGGATTGGTAGATCACAGAGTATGTTAAGTTTGGTAAGAAACTGATGAACTCTCTTGTAAAGTGGTTGTAGAATTTTGCATTCACACCAGCAATGAATGAAAGTTTCTTTCGCTCCACATATCTGCAGGTATTTGGTGTTGTCTGTTTTTAGTTTAAGTCATTCTAATAATTTTGTGATGGTATCACCTTGTATTAATTTACAATTGCCTAATGTCATATGATGTAGAGAATCTTTACACATGCTTACCTTCTATCTGTATATCTCCTTTGTTGATTTATCTGTTTGGATCATAAGCCCAATTTTGAGTTTTAAAATTGTTTGGACTAGGTGTTTTTTGTATATTTTGGTAAGATTTTTTGTTTGTTTGTTTGTTTCTTTTTTTTTTTTTTTTGGTGCTGGGGATAGAACACAGGGCCTTGTGCTTGCAAGGCAAGCACTCTAACCACTGAGCTAAATCCTCAGCTTTTTTGTATATTTTGGAAACAACTTTTTATCATATTTTTTGGTGAACAGTTGCTCAGAGTCACAGTTTATCTTTTCTTTCACTTGTTTATTTCACAAAGAAGAAGCTTTTAACTTCAGTGGCATCCAATTCATACGTTTTCAGCTGGATTGTTCTCTTTGTGCTGTATCTAGAAAGTAATCACTACAGTCAGTGTCACCAAGATTTCCTAAGAGGCTTATAGCTTTTCATTTCATATTATAGCTTATCATCGGTTTTAATTTTTAAGGTGCAAAGTCTATGCATAGAATATTTTTTACATGTGGATGCACAATTATTCCACTACCATTTTTTGAGTGAAACATCTAGTTTTTCTTCATTCATTTGCCTTTGTTCCTTTCCCAAATAGCAGTAAGATTATTTGGGTATTCTTTTGATATATATTGTATATTAGCTTTAAAACCATCTTCTAAATTCAGACAGAAAAGATTTTATCATATTGTATCCTGTCTTCCTTTTAAGGAATATATCTTTAAATATCAGATTGTGTGTTCTTAAGTAACCTAGCATCAATACTTGAAGTTAATCTTTAGTATCATATCAGTTTCTCTGTTATTGTGAATGAGCTATTTTTACACAGAAGCTCTCAAATGATTTTCACCAATATGGAAAGAAGTTAATTATTCTATATTTTAATCTTATAACCTGGTATGTTACTTAATTTTCATATATTTTCACTATGCTCTCTTGGGTTTCCCAGTTGAAAAACCAAATTATCTCCAAATAAACTCAATTATGTCTTTTCTCTTTCAATATTATGAAGAACATTTAATTATATATTCTGATTGCATTTGTAGGTTCTTCCAAATTAATATTGAATAATCCTGATTATAGAAGGCACCTCTGAGTTCATTATTTTTTAATGGAAGTGACTTCAGAAATTTAGAATAAAATTTCCTCATTCATTTTTAATATGTAATCTTCATAATTTTAGTTATTTTCCTTTAATTTCTACTTGAGTTACAGTGCTTGATTAGAAATGTCAGAAGGTTTTTTTTTTCAATTTTTTGTCATTTATTCATACAATATACTTTTATTGCTGTAATGAATTATATTTATACAATAATTGGTGGTCAAATATCTTTGCATTTTTACTTTATCCTGGTAAATTTTTATTTTGATATACATGCAAATTTTATGTTTTAATATTTCATTGATTTTTGTAAGGCACTAATATGAATAGGTAAGGTAGAATTCTATGTTGATTTATACTGTGTAAGAATGCCAAATCCAATTATAGCATTGGAAACGAGAAAGAACAAAGGCTAAGACAATAATAATTTCTTCAAAATTCTAAAAATCCAAAGGTGTCTTAATATATTCCAGAGAGAGCTTGGCTCTCTTTACATTAGCAAACAACACTGGGCTCATTTCAAATGTTTGTTCAGATGATAGTTTTGATTGCATATGTGTCAGGGGCAGGGGGATAAGTGGCAGGAATTGTGGTTGTGCCATATATAAAATTCATTGTAGTTTAAAGCAGAAACTGAAGTTCAAAATTGCTAATGTAATAGGGTGAAATTAAAATTATCAAACACAAAAATAATTTGGTCAGCCTAGTGGTACAACCACCCTCCAATCCATGTTGGGAATTTTTATGTATAACTAGCAATGGAAATAAAGCTTCAAATTAGATGAAGACCTCATAGTATTAGTAGTCTATTTGTGCCTAAAATTCTGAGTATTACTAAAGATGAGTTGAATTTGAGCTCAAACTAAATAAATTTGTTGTTGAATCTATTATAACCTCAAGACAAAATTAATCACATCAGTTTCTAATCAGAGGAAGCCGTGAGTAGGATTTAACCTCAATGAAAACCACAACCGAACACAATCTAGTAAAAGCAACTGCCTAGAGTCTTTTAAACATAAATTTTTTGGAATCCAAGTGATTATTCCCTTACTTTAGTTTCCTGATAGAAATTAAACTTTGCATTTTATAGGCAAAAAAATCAAAATATAATCAAACAACTTTGGTCTGATATTCTTCGATATAAAATGTCCAGCACAGGAGCAACACCTATGAGACACATAAGCAAGAAAGAACTTTGAATCCCTGACAACCTAAATATGGGTAACAATATCTATATGGTACAGATATTGAAGTCAAAATACAAAAAGACTGAAGAGTCACTATTAAAACACAGTTGCAACTTTCCAGTAAAGGATGGATAGAAGGTGTGAAGATATGGGCTAATTTCAGGAGTAATATGAAAACACAAAAACAGAAAAAAAATGATATTTTAGAATTGAACAATGCAATATTTGTGGAGAAAAATATTTTGATCAAGTTAACAGCAGAATGAACCCCACGGTGGGGGGATCGATGAACTTGAAATCAGGTGAATAGCAGTACTACAAAATGAAACAATGTACAAATTACTGATATAATACGTGACTTAGAGAATAACATCAAATAGATACTTCTATTCTAATTTGCCAGAAGAGCAAATTCTATGTAACTGAGGAAGCAGAGGTGAAGCAGCAGCTGGTGGTCTTGAAAACAGGCTTTGCTGTTCACAGTGACACATAGAGCTGCCGACTGGTTGCAAATTGTCCTTGCTCTGTTCTGCTCTAGCTCATTTTCTGAATCTTGAGATTGTGGACCAAGAAAATTCATAGGCACACAGAGACAACATATACCCACAGATTTCTCCGCCATGTTCTCCTTGCTATTTTGTATTGTTTTCTTTCTTTCTTTCTGGATTCTGCAATGGGTAACATTTCCAACACTACCACTGATATTTTTTGACCTTGTTTACTCAGCATCTCTCACAGTTTTACAATGCTAATTTCTCTAATAGCCCTCTTATACTGAAACTCACAGTGATTATGCTCTTTTAAAAATTTACCTTGACCCGCGTTTATGAAAAAATCAACCAATAACAAATGCTGGCAAGGCTGTGGGGAAAAAGGAACTCTCCTCCACTGTTGGTGGGAATATGGACTAGTCCAGCCACTGTGGAAATCAATATGGAGATTCCTCAAAGAACAGCTAGAGGTTCCATTTGACCCAGCTATTCCCCTACTGGGGATCTTCCCAGAAGAATTAAAATCGTCATATCACATCACAGGGATATATGCACAACCATGTTTATAGCAACACAATTTGTAATAGCTAAGTTTTGGAAACAACCCAAATTCCCAACAACTAAGGAATGACAAAAGAAGATGTGATTTTTCTGCAGAATGGAGTACTACACTGCAATGAAAAAGGATAAACTAGAGCATTTGTATGTAAATGGATGTTCCCTTGAGAACATACTATTAAGTAAAATAAATCAGACACTCTTGAGTACACATCAAATTGTTTCTCTGATATGAGAAACCATAAGTGTAAATAAGGACAAAGAGGTGTAATAGATATTATATAAAAGGAAGATAATATACAAAAGAGAGGAGCACTAGAAAGAGAGAAGGGGGAAAGCAGGAAGGGATAAAAGGAAAGAAAAGGGAAATCATGGCAAAATATGAATAAACCTGCTGTAAATAGGGAAGGAGGGAACAGAAGAGAGGGGTGAGGAAGAGAGGGGAAAACCAAGATGCACCATGTACAGGTACAAAATAAGTGTGATGAATGTGATCATTATATGTACAATGTACCAATACACGTTCTTGGTTAAAAAGAAAAAAAGCATATGTTACTTTCTCTAATTTCAGGATTACATTTTAAGTTCTTGGACATGCTGTTGGAAGCCCTCACTCGTCAGACCTTTCCAAACTAACCAGAACATATCCTTTTAATAAAAAAAATAGCTTTGTTCTCATTTTCAAAGTTTGTGATTAAAACCTACAGTGAAAGAATCCAGCTGAAAAATAAATAAATAAATAAAAATTTACCTTGACCACAGAGTAAATATTTTAAATTTGCTATTGGATTAAAAACTCCTCATTTTTTTTAAAGTCCCACCATTCTACATTTGGACACTTTAGTACTGGATTCCTGACAAATTTCATTCTCAGTTACTTCATCCTGACAACATAAATTTGCTCCATGAGTGACATGCAAAACATTCACTTTTGCTCCCTATGTCATCAGGAATCTTTAGGCTTACTAGCTAAGTAGAGAGAATGTTGAATGCAACTCATTCTAGAATAGAGTATTGGGCCAACACACTATAAACCTCCTTCCAAATGGACATTAGTGTACTTATTAACATGTTTTCCCCCCAAATATTTGTCATTCAAATAACAGAATGTGCAAAACAACTATGTTTATTTATTCCTTTTGTTGTGAAAATTTATGCATGAAAATTACCATGTCAATCATTTTTAAGCATCAAGCTTATTTATGGTGCTGTACAATCACTATAGATTTCTGTCCTGGAACATACTGAACCTACAAGGGAAATCTGTGCTAACTTAAAACAATAGATTTTTCTCTTATATTCTCTTCTCCACAAGTCTAATCTTTTCTAACATTAAATACAGATTTAACATTTGATTTGTCTATTTCAGAGCCTCGGTGGTATTTCAGAATATAGGTAAATTACATTGGATTACATATAATGATTGAATACATATATTAAAATTGTACAAGTGAGGAAGGTGATCAAAATGTAGCTAGACCTTAACATATTATTTCTATGCTAGTAAACTCCTACTGTTATATTTTTATAATTTTTTGAAACTCATGGTAATTAACAAAAATGTCTTTTGTCACCTACAATTATTTTATGTCTGTGTGAAATTGGAGTAGATATAGAAAATGCCTCTCTCCCAGAATTCACTATCCAAATATTTTCTGAAGCATTCATGCTGAAAAAATTGGCAATAAAAATGTTTTGATATAGAAACAGAATTGATATGTAATGAAGGCTTTTCACATATATGCATATATATTTCATTTTTGTTGAGAAGTATGACAGAACACTAAAATATTTTCGGTAAAGTTATGCTACATAACTATAAAATGATAATAAGTGATTAGAATAGAAATATGAATTAAAAGATAAAGAATCAAATGTCTGACATTTATTTCAGATCTTTTTTTAAAATGATAATACCATGATATGAAATTGCTATCACAGTTTGATTACGGTGGATATATTAGTTTAGTCACATGAAATTGCTATTTTTATAGGTTAAAATATTCCATGCATTTTATATAGGAATAATAGATAAGGTGGGTAAGGAATAATAAATATGATAAAATAAGAGTGTTCCTTCTGATAAATGGTATACTGTTGGAGAGATTGTTACAAATATCTGAAAATCAAATTGCATGTAGTTATACATTTAATTAATATATTCTTGTCAAAAAGATTCACCTTTCATGAAAATTGAAATATATCGGTAATTGTGTAGTGCATGGAGAAATAAACATAAGAATCCATTACAGTCAATTTTATATTCTTCAAATTAACTTTATTTTCATTCTACATTATTTTAATATTGACCACGTGTGCTTGGTATTAGAATGCTGTTGTGCTTTGTCGGAGTTCACAAAAGTTAGCATCAGAATAAATGCTGGAAGGCCAAGTCTCTGTCTTACTTAAAATAGGATAGTTTACAGTACAGCAACAACCACCCACCTATTTTAATGACTTAAAGTATCTTCCATTTTTAATGCCACCGAGGGCTCCACTCCACACTGTTGTCATGCATAAATAATCTAGAACCCACTATTTTTGCTGATTTTCAATCTGGAATAATGTTGTCGACTATAATGTATAAAAAACAGTACAAAGCAAAGGATGCACTGAATCTTTAAATTTCTGCCCAGTAATGGGACAGAGTTTTTCTATTTGAATTTTATTAGGTATGGCAAATCTCATGGTCCTTTCATGGACCAAAAAAAGAGAAAAAAATCCTAGTATATGAGCTTTGAAACCTTGATGTTTATTTCAATATTTAAACCATTGACCAATGTGTTTCCCTCTGCAAATATTCTACATCAACAGCTCTTAATATGTATTCTAAGTCTCCATTCAGGGAGTTTATCAGGTCCTATTTCTGCAACTATGTATCTTTTAGAGGCAGTATTATCTTCATGTAATTAAAAAAAAAAAGAAATGTGATAAAGACTAAAAGCAGATGCAGGTGTGAGGTATTTAATTGTCTTCTATTAAACTACATATTAAGAAAATTTGCAAAAATATATAGAAATTCACATATTATTTTAAAGTATAATTGTCATAAGGTTTTAATGTTTGTGTGTAGTGGGTTTATTAAATAAATATTTTGAAATGATCTATTTTAATACCTGTAGTAAATATCTGTGGATATGAATCATATATACAAAAGGATTTGGCACTCCAAAAATTTGTAAGATTCCTGAGATCAGAATGTTTAAGGGTTGCTGCTTAAACTACTTTAAAAGAAATTTAATATTTTATTTAAAGAGATACACTCAAAGTTTATTTAAATGAGACACACTCAAATACACAAAATGGTAGCATGCTTTCTTCTTTGACACATAGGCACACCCACACACTTCAAAAGTCTCACAGCTATCGATGTTATCTCTTCTCATTTCATAAACATTCTTGCATCGAGGAAATCCAAATTCACAGCTTTACCTCAGAGAAGAACGAGGTAACTTAATTAAGTACTTCATTAAACAAAGGGAACATACTTAAGTATTAATTATGATTAAAGGCTCAAGCAATAGAATCGAATGGTGTGATAAGCAGTCTTTTAAAGTTAACGTGCAGGCATGTTCAGTTTTTTAAAAAGTGATTTATCTTCCAATTAAATATTGTTAATGTGCTTTCTGAAAATGATGAACCAAGGTATTATCATACATGTTTCAAAAACACTGGAGCCAGGTAACGATAAAGCCAATTTATATCCTTTTGTGTTCTTAAAAAATATACAGATTTCAGCATTTAGATTATACCAACAAGCTAATGTCCAAAAATAAATATTTTGTTATTGAATAATACCAGTATTTTGAACAGTTATTTTGTTTGGGTGCTAATGATTTAATATTTTATTTTTTCAAGACATACACTTGAATTTATTTCAGTGGTTCCTTTTGATGTTTTGGACAGAGCCAGGTGGAACTCACATCAAATTTTAGCTCTAACACTTGCTATATGTAGGAACTTGAAAAAATTACTTAACTTCTCTAAGCTTCAATTTTTTTTTAGAAAATTTAAATAATACTGTATATATGACTTATGTAGTTTTATGATTATATATATATACGTAACTTTTATATACTTCCTGACAGGTATTACATGCTAATTTTTTTTTTAGTAATCAGAGATAATAATAGATATGTTGAATAACGAAGGAAGTATATCTGGAAGGAATATTCTTCCATTAAGTAAGAAGTGATATTGGTAGTAAGGGAATCCTTTGGTGGTTTTTGAATCATGCATATAATTTGCCACCAATTCTGACTAAATATAGAGCTTCCTTGATTGCCTACCGCACACATCTGACAAATATGAAACACAACAATCATCTATGTGGAAATCTACCTGCTTAGTAACTGTTACATTTCATAAACCAGTACTCTAGAAGAGTAATAACATGAACTTCAATCGAGTTTAGTAGAGTTCCATTATTCATCTATCTAGTCAATGCAATAGGATTGCATTTAGTTCCTTCCAGGTTCAAGAATGACCATGCACCTCGCTTGGTTCAATATATATAACTGAAGACTATATACCTAACTTTTGTGTGGAAGAATTTAACGTTGAATGCCCTACTTCCCGTTGTCATTTTCATGTATTTCCAACTAAGAGTGTTGTACACTTCATGTAGTATAACTACAGAACATCAAAACCTACAACTTTCTGGGTTATGAAATCTCTACATAGAGGATAAGTATATAATGGAGGTAATTGAATCTATAGTCGACTTTCATAAATGAGAAATGAGCCTGTGTTGGGTTAATGCACTGAGAGATAGAGACTGAAGTAGCACACTGACCCCAAGCTAATCCCAGTCATGGCACAGATTCTGAGATGAATGGGATGCTTGTCATTGTAAGGGCCTAATATCAATTAATGCATACCTGAGACACAAATAATGTGCTCTTCTGATTTTCACCACAGGCGTATAGTCTATTCAGTGCATTATTGACATTGCAAACTTTTTCCATTGGAAATATCCTCTGCATTTAGTAAAGCTTGTCAAAGCTTTCACATTTCAATTACTCTTTATCTTTTCTAAAAGGCAATATGTTTTACGTAAAGTAGGCTAAATTAGCCCTTCTTACTTTTCTCTTCCATTCTCACCAGGGCGATAAAATACATAGTTGAAATTCATTCTCATGCATGTGTAAGGCTTAGAAAGATTAGTGGATAATAGAGTCCAAATAAGGGGCTTTTGAACATTAATCCAGCTAGAGTTGAAGTTAGAAAATGTATCAACTTGTGAGCTATTGAGCATAATACTTAGCCAGTTAGGTTTGGAAGGATTGTATAATACTTGGAAAGACATGTGGGCTGAGGTGGATTAAGAACTCATTTGCTTAGCCATCTGGTGCATTCACTTTTACTGCAGAAAAAAATCTATGCTAGTGTTCTGCTCAGTGTCGTTCTTTGCAAACTTTTTAAATCATGTAGGTTCGTACGTGTCTAAATTACCTGGAGTATGATTGTAATAAATAGTGGTGATATCTATCTTTATGCATTGAGAAAATGTAGTCAGGAAAGAGATTAAGGTTGATTATTTGATTGGCAACATATACACAATTTTTAAGTATACAGAAGAAGTATTTATAGGCAGAGAATATCACTCAAAGGGTGTCTGATTGTTTCAATGTTGAAGACCCGGGACTTGAAACTTCAAGTGGTTTTAGTAAAAGGGAAAGAAAAAAGGGCATGGAAACAGGTTTAGGGACCTAAGCATGAAAGCACAGAGGAAAATAGATGCTTGATGCTAGAGAAAGTGGGTTTGCTGTTACTCCTCAGAAATATCTCATAGATGAACACATATACATTAGTTTCTATTACTTGGTAGTTGAAAGCCTAGCTAATACAACATCATTTGCAGCATTGTTTAACATTGTTTAGCAACTATATGCATTTTGTGACTTTTGCTTTTTCTAAATAGCTGGATTAATTTTAGCGTAGCATCTTTCAATAAATGTGAAGATGAATATCAATGGAGAAAATTTTATGATTGTTTTAAATAAACTCACTTGAATTTACAATCAGAAGTAATCAATGGGCATAGGATATTGCCTGACAATTGTATCACATTTATCTGACATATTCTCTTTTATGTTGTATACGAGATGTTTAGTATACAGCCTGTCTCCGCAAATGTTCATCCTTACCTTAGCTAATAACCTCATATTCCCTTCATGAATAAAACCTGTTATTAGAAAACTACTGCATACTTTTTTTTTTTTTTACTTAAATCCTGCCGACTTACCATTGTCTATACATATCACTATCTTCTTTATATTACGGAAAATCCTCTTCTTTATAAGACCTAAAATTTCATGCCATCCCATATATTTAAGCATACCCAGGACCTTCACCCTTCTATAGGCAGCTGTCTGATGGGCATCTCTACGTGGATGTATGATTTCTATCTCAAAGGTAATAACTATACAAGTGAACTAAAGCAGAAGGGAAGCACAGCAGTGAAATCTCTGAAACAGAAATAAGCTAATACACTTGAGCAACTGAAACAATGATCATCATGCTGCATGTTTGACTCATTCTGAGAATTCTCACCAGACACTTCAGGAAAAATTATGACTCTCCTAAAATATGCTTGCATTCTATTGCAATACTTGTTTTTTTTAAACGAAATTAATCAGTACTGGATATTATCATATTTATTTAGTTTTTGTGTTGATTCTAATTCAGGCTTCTTAGGATGCAAAATCTTTAGCATAGAAATTATATTTTTCTAGAATTTTTACATATTAAATATGTATAACATGGGTTGGTACATAACAGGTCCATAGTATTTTTTTACCGACTTAACTCTTTTACTCGACATCAAAAATACTTAAATGATTATTTAAGAATTTTATATGCAGCAAATGAAAATTTTAAAGGAGAAAGTCATTTAGCAAATGTGGGTATTTTCTAAGTAATATTTTGAGATAATCTCATTGCAGATTTCTTTGGATTTCAGTTAAATATTTGATAGATTTAAAGCATGTATACAGACAGTCCTCATTTGACAAATGAAGTGTGTTCCCAGGACCAGGTCACTAAATGACTTGGTCACTGAATGAGGAATTGTATATAGTGTGTACATTACAATATTCAGAAGAAAGAAATAGTCAAAGGAAACTCCAATTTGATGACTTTGCTTTTATTTGCACAATTGTTACATGCAGTACTGTAATGTATAATAGAATATAAAACTACAGTACTGTACTGTACAGGACAATCAGCAAAAATTACAGGGCTGTATAAGTGAGGTCCACTGTACAAAAAAAGAAATTGAGTCTCTATAAACAAGATTTACGGAAGTGTACAAAAAAAAAGCTGGGTCATAAGTCTGAGTAGAGGGGTGCAAGTCTGAACAGCTTGCCTTGGTCACAAGTGTGAAAGTCATTAAACAAGTCGTTAAAAGAGAAGTATCTTTAATTTTTTTAATGTGGACACATTTTTTAATCCAAGCTTTTTATTGATGTATTAGAATCTTGGTCAAGATTCACACTTTATTTTACGTTTACATCTATCTCTCTCTCTATCATCTATCTATCTATCTATCTATCTATCTATCTATCTATCTATTTTTCATCTATTTTGCAGTACTGAAGATTGAAGGTAGGAGCTTGGCAATGAACTACATCTCCAGCCTCCCCATACCTTTTTAAATTTTGAGATAGAGTCTCGCTAAGACAAGCCTAGGCTTAGCTTGTAATTGCAAATTTCCTGCCTCAGCCTCTTGGAGT
>PVJO010010884.1:0-61959 GCA_004026905.1 Hystrix cristata | reverse complement strand
GGAGCCCAAACAGGCTGAGATGAAGACATTCTCTGACATTTAGTGGGTTAGGACGGTGGGGAAGAACGGTCAGAACTAGTTATGACAACTTAGAAGGAACAGAGGAGAGAGCGCTGTTCCGGAAGCTGGAGGAGGCAAGTGTTTCGGCAGGAGGAGGGGACGTCGCTCTGCGCTGTGTGTGCTGGGGAACCCAGCAGGACGGAGGAGGGGAGGTGCCCTTGGGATTGCTGAAGATTAAAGAAATCCATGTGCTTAGAACAGGGCCTGGTCTCTGCAAGCACTCAATGCTAGTAATAACCACGACTGCCAATATTAATCACTGCATTTGATTGTTTTAGTATTAATCTTTTAACAACTATCTATCCAAAGAGATTACTCAATATTTATAACCTTGGGACATCAGAGGGATGCTGGTTCTCCAAGAGCCGGACAAAATCTCTCTACATTTTGAGCAGGAGAGAAGACTCCTGATATCTTCTTTATCCCTACTACTTCTAGGGTCATATTGCACACTCTCTGGTCCAGGTGCAGCGCCTGCTCTGACCGGACCTTGTTTCCTGCTTGGCCGGCACGCTGTTTAACTCTTCCATGTCCTCCGCTCTGAGCGGACCATACAGGCCCCTTCCTGTGCCCTTTCATGCTTCTGCAATGCAAGGAGTGATGATGTGGCTCCCCTCGTAAATCACAGAGGGCACCTGTCTCTTTTTTCTTTTCTTTGGCCACTTCTCAGCTCTGATTGTTCCTGCCCGATGAGTAAGTTCATCTATTTGAGGACCACATGCGTAGGCTTCACAGGAATACCCAGGCGTCGATGACCTGAGTGTCTGGGCAGCTTATGTTGGTGAGAAGTTGCTCTCGATACCTCACACCTGGGCCCCGCATCCCATAGTACAGAGCGTGGACATCCGGGTGGTCACTTATTTCTACTTGCTGGGAGCAGCTGGCAGAATCTTAGTGTGAGGGTGTGATAGGTATGTTGCTCTTCTCTCTCAAACGCTGCCTGTCACTCCACTTGAGTCTGTTCTCACCTGGTCTCTGGCCACTTCCATGATAGCAGCTCCATAGAGGGCACTTACAGGACAGAGAAGACAGAAGTCCTGCCCAGCTGGAGTGCTGGGCCAACCTGGGGACAGCATGGTGGCCTGGACTCTTGAATATAGCCACTCAAGATGACCCGAGGCTTCCAGGACAATGACGAGTTAGCTGTGATAGAGCTTTGTTGTTCAAGTCAGAAGGAGAGAACTTCTGATTACTTTGAACCCAGAGTTGCAATAAAGAGAAGCTTTGGGTTAGTCCTCATGCGAGCTTCCTGGGCACCAAATGAGGCTCTCACCCGTGCACCTGGTACCTGAAGGCTGGCTCACGTCCTGCTTGGGTGCCGAGTGATCATCTCCTAGCAAAAGGCCTGTCCTGCTCAGCTGCTGTGACAGAGCACCATGGGCTGGGCGGCTTCTAAACACAGAAAGTTACTTCTCACCATTCTGGAGCCGGCATGTCCAGGTCAAGGGGCTGGCGGGTTGGTGTCCCAAGAGGATGCTCTTCCTGGTTCCGAGAGGGCCGTTTTCTTGCTGTGTTTTCACGTGGCAGGAAGGTGCGGGAGCCCTCTGGGGTCTCCTTCACAAGGACGCTAACCCATTGTGCTCCAACCAGGACCTAACCCCCTTCCGGAGCCTCGCCCCCGAACACCATCACATTGGGAACTGTGTCGCACTGCAGGGATTGGCGGGGAAAGGGCATTTTGTCAATAGCAGTGTCCAGAACCAAACTTCCCCTCGTTCCCGCCCCAGAAGTTCTTCTCTGTCAACTTCCCTGTCTCAGGAAAGACAATGTTACCTTTCTATCAGTTCGTGCTCCAAACCTTGGGGTCAAATTTTGAGCCCTCTGTTACTTCCCGCCTACACCAAAATATAAATCCAGAATCCTATCATTTCTGAAGTCCTCTGCCTACAGTCTGGGTCTGAACTGCCTTTGTTGCTCACCCGAAATTGTCAGAAGCTTGGTAACTGATCTCACAGTTTCCCCACTTCCTCTGCTCCCCACTTGCCTTTGTCAGTTTTCTGCCCAGCAGTCAGAGTGATCTGTTTTATTCTAACAGGTCAGCTTCCCGGTCATGCCCTCTGATGACACCCACCACACTCGGGCAGAATTCAAGGGCCTCACCCCGCCCTCAGGGCCCTGCACGGTCTGGCCCACTTACCCCTCAGCTCTGTCGTATACCCCTGTCCCTTGCCGGTGTCGCCCTGGCCACTCTGGCTGCCCTGTTGTCCCTGGAGTGGGTTGGGCAAATCCCGGTCTCAGGACTTTTGCTTCTGCCAGTTCTCCTCGCTGGAGCAACTCTTCCCAAATATTTATGTGGCTCACTCTGTCTCTTCCATGCCACCTTCTCAGTAAGGGTTTCCCTTGGTGCTGATGAGGAAGAGGTAGGGGAGAAGGAGGGAGAGAGACAGAGGGAGACTAAGGAATGACATTTCATTTATTTGGGAATAAGCAGGGAGCGTTGCAATATAGACCATGCACTCCAAGGACACTGGGCATTCTCCAGGGGACTGGGTAAAGGGACGCTTTTGAAGACAAAAGGAGAAGAGTTAAATATGTTGATTGTTGGCCACAGGATCAAAAGCAAGGGTGGCTGGTTCAAGGCCGAACAGTTACTGAACACACACCCTTGCAGAGTGTTGTTGTGCCTGGCCGTGGTTCTGCAGGAGCCTTCCGGGATAGTTCTTATTATCAGACAACTGTGTGTGAGATTCCCTACTTCAACACCTCCCCATTTTATTTATCTCATCTTACTTTTAGGAGCCTTGAGACAAGGGACTTCATTTTGATTCTGACAACTCTCATGCCACCCAGTGCACAGTTCAGTTTCCTGCTCCCTGTTCCTCACCCTGGCAGTTCTCCTGCCTCCCCTGGTTTGCCTTTCTCTATGAGACTCCTCCCCTGGAGCACAGGAAACAGTTAACCACATAGCCCCGGGGTAGGCCAGGTACGTGCACAGCTTGACTTCATTATGTTGTGGCTGGATGAGGGAAGACACAGATCTGACTGCCGGTATGTTTTACCTCTTTGACCTTCACAATTGAATGAACAGCATGTGCATGATACGTGACCCAACATAGGCCCAAAGGACTCATTTCTAGTCTCTTGGTGAGGGTCATTAGTAAAGGGAAACTTATTATCACTTAGATTTTTGATGCCTTAGGGTTTAAGTGGAGCTACTGGTGACCACTTGGCCATTATCCAACAAGCCAGTGTGATAAAATGGTACAAGGATGACCTTGAGTCCATCAAGGGCCAAGAGGACAGGACAAGATGGCAATGGGATGAGAAGCAGCTTCTCCAAGGCACAGTGGTACCTGGGAGTCCATGGTCCCCAAACCTGGCTTCTCTTAAAGCAGTGGTGTCAAAACCGCAAGACTGAATATGGCTGAATTAGACATTTCATAACTTCTTTCACACGCTGAGCCATTTTTACAGCAGTCAGGTTCAGTGTGAGATTTGAAAGAAAAACTATGCAACAGTTGATATTGCATCATTGCTTTTAGCAGGAAAACCTGGCGAAATATAAATATCCTCAACAAGAAAATGAGAGGGTGAGTTATGGCATGTCCATGCATGAGTAAGCTATGTAGCCATTAAAAATTACATTTCAAACAACTTTTAGTACAGTGGAAAATGCTTGTGATACAATGTTGATACAAATTTGTATAAATAGTGTAATTCTAATGCTATGTTTTAAAAGTCTTTACAGATAAAAGAGATTGGTATGAAATAAACCAACACATAATAATGTGTTTCTTTGGATGGTTAGATCACGATTCATTTTAGTTTTCTTTTTTATCCTCATTGAATTTTTCCAAAGAATTTTTACTTCCATGATAAGAAAAAGCAATTTTTAAAAATAAGAAAAAAGAAGCAGAATGCTTTACTATTATTTGGATCTGCGATGTCTCTTAAGGTCTTATTTGTTAAAGACTGGGCCCCCTACATGGAGCTATTGGGAGGTGCTGGAACCTTTAAGAGGCAGGGCCTCATGGGAGGTCTTTATATCATTGTGGGTGTGGCTTCAAGGGAGGGGCTATTAGGACCTGGGCTCTTCCTGCTCCCTTTTGCTTCCTAACCTGGAAATGAGTGGTTTTGCCCCACCACGTTTTCCTGCCATGATGTGCTGCCCTGCTACAGGCCCAAAGCAATGGGGCTAACCAATCTTGGTCCGGAGCCTCCGAGACAATGAGCCAAAATAACAGTTTTTTCTTTATAAGTTCATTATCTTAATTATTTTCTTATAGTCACAGAAAACTGATGAGCATATCACTAATCACCATGTTGAGTCTTTCCTTAAAACGAGAGTACTCTTCCCTCATCATGGCTCCCAAAGCATCCATTCCATTATGAATTAAAGTTGCCCCTGTATCTGGGTCTGTCTTCCTTGTTGGGCTTGGGTTCCTAGGTGGCAGACCCAAGTTGTGGTCCTTCCTGATCCCTGTAGTGCCCTGTGTGAGACACATCTGCTACCCAGTCGCACTTGGCAGGTTGAACTGCAAGTGTGCGGCCCAGTTCTGGCACTAAGAGTTGCAAGAAGAGAAATAAAGGATGAAAATGAGATAAGAAGTCACCTTAAGGAAGATGTGCACCAGGTGGGGGACGCACAGGTGGTTTGTTTCACCTCTCTGTGCCTCGCATTATTCATCTGTAAAGCAGGAATAACGACCCCCTCCTCATGGCACTGAATGTAGGCTACTTGGCTTATCGGAGGCAGCATGCTTTCAGCAGCATGGGGCATGTGGACAGTGCAGCAGAAGCCCCTGTTCTAACTCCGCCCCTGGAGCAGCCCGTCAGCCCAGCAGGGATTGGGCTCAGCAGCTGTGTGAGCGAGGCTGCAATTGGTTCTTCTGTTCTCCGCCCATATTCTGCTTTTTATCAGCTTGTTTGCAAACTTCTTTCCCCTGCGGGATCATAAACCCCTGAAATGGAGAATTTATGCAACTTTATATTCCCTTCGATACATGGCACCTGGCAGGTACTAAATAAAACATATTTAATTAACTTAAAATAATGCATTTGTTTTTCCTCCCAGGTGCCTTGCTTTTTCTTTTTAAATCACAGCATTCTTTAAACTCCAGTGGAAATACCTTCCGTTCTCTGTAAAGTCAGCCCTGAGTGAAAGGCGTCCTCGGCTTCCTTCCTTCAGAGATGGAGCCGGGCAGTGGGACAGCAGCCTGGAGCCCGGGACCCCATGCGGATCGTGGATCTCCCTCCAGAGACTGATCACCAAGGCTTCCACTTTCCAGTCACCTGCAGGCGTGTGCCGCTCTGTGTGCACCACAGCTCCTGGGCTCCAGTGAATGTTCCAGTGGACGCGGGTTTACTGGTCATAAACCTCAGCCGGCCTGGGCTGGGCACTCTCAGCCTGTGCCTGGCCGGGTAGGTGGGGAACTAGAGAATCACAGGCCACGTTCTAGAGCCAGAGAGAAATGGCAGCTTTTCTTGAGGTCCTGCAACAGGGCACGGTTAATATAGAGAAACCGTGAGACGGTACCCGGGAAGTGAGGGCCAGACCTGAATTCTTATTCTGTCTTTCTGAGTCACTTGCGTTGTTAGGTTAGGCAAATCCATTGACTCGCTCCATCTGGCCCAGGGAGAAGCCAGTGGGTTGTGACCCTCCCCCTGCCCCTGCAGCAGGTGGGAAGTCAGATATAAATGATCTCCTGCGTTTTTTCAAGTATAAATGCTAATTGGCAATAAGCAGTTGCTTGGCTGATTTAGGAGCCTCTGGAGAAAGCTTCCTGTTTCATCTGCAAATAAGGCATTCTGCGTGGGATTGTGGGGTTGCTGTCATTTCATCCTGGCGTGGGAGCTTGTGTCTGGCTGGCACATGACTCACGGGCTGCGCTCGCCTGCCACCGGATGTCACAAATAACACCGCTATTCAAAAGAGAAGGGAAGCAACAGGGCTCAGAAGTGATTTTTAAAAATTAAAAACCTTATTTATGTGTCTTCCTGAATATTCCAAGCCCTTCCAGGAGACACAATGATCTCTGTTTAGCTGGTGAGCCGGAGGAAGCAAAACCACATTATGTGTGATAACCCTGAAGCCAAATTACAATGTTTACCTCTACATGTTAACTTGACGTGCGTAATTATCTGCGCTTAGAACAGAAAATGGAAGAAAAGGTGCAGTGAAGAGCCACCTGTGTGTGGTGAATAATGTTGTTCCAACAGACACAAAAGTTGCGGGGGAGGATCCAGGAAGCATAGTTCTTGAGCAGCCCTTGGAGAGAGAGGAAGGAGTGAGCAGGAGGGAGTTGCTGTGGGTGTTGGCCGTACCGCAGAGGCGTGGCCTAGAGCAGAGGGTCCCCTTGTGTAACCTGCCACGGTGGCGAGACACCCTTTAGCACTCGGGTTGTCACTTTCCACTCTGAATCACCACTGATGTCCCGAGTGCCCCTTTATCAAAGGCCAAGATACAGAAGCAACGACACAGCAAGGCAAACTCAGGGCACATCCAGATTCCTAAGGCAAAGAATTCAGGGTCATTCTATGGAGGGTCCCTTGGTCTTTGCAGTCAGCACAAGCTCCCTCCATGAATGCCACCTCCAGATTGCTGAGGACACAAGGAGACGCAGGAGTGTGGTGCACATACTCCAGTTCTCGCCTTGCCATCAGCTTCCCCATTCCTGCAGTTTGGGCAGCTCTGACGCCTCTCCTGACTCTCCCTATGGAACCAAGCCAAACTCCCCGGCACACCGGCCACCTGCTTCCCCCTTTCCATCTTCACCAGGTTTTCTGGCACTTCCCAGCATGTCCCTTTCACATGAACCCAGTCACCATCACGGACATGCTGAGAAACACTGCTGTGTGCCAAACACAGGCCTCTACTGCTCCAGCCAGAGGGGACTGGCCCAAGGAGGAGGTTGGCCCAAAGCAAACAAACAGTTGTGGGGTTGGCTGAAGAGCTCTGTCTCACAGTACTGGTCCTAAATGCCAATCAACTGTGACAATCACATCTCCTGCTCAGTTCCAATCCAGACACACACACATCAGCAACCCCCAGAAAAACAGAAGCAGCCACGGCAAGTAGTCATCGTACCAAAACGGCGAAGCCCTTGGCCAATGGAGCAAAGACGATCTTTACACTGAGCTTGTTTCACCCCGAATAGCCAGGCCGCTGCCTGTCCTTCAGTCTGTGGAGGCCTGGCTGCTGGGAGGCTGAGATCACTCTGTCCCTTTTTCTTTGGACTTTGTACAACCTGCCCATCTCTCGCCCCTGTTTGTAGCTACACGAAAGGACAAGACAATCTATTCTACCTCTATTAACATTTTCAAGGACATGTACCTGTGTGTATATACTGCACACAGTTGGGGTTATAAATTATATATCACGAGAATTTTCCATGCCCAGAAATATTCAAGTCCATGAGTGACATACTACACAGGATTTCATTACAGGATGGACCCCGAGGTTCTGAACCAATCCCCTACTGGACAATTATTTTGCTTCTAATTTTTTACCGGTAATAAATATTACTGTGATGACCCTCCTTATACATAAATCTTAGTATTCTCTAAATGGTAGAATCAGTGGCTTGGGGGATGGATTTCTTACAAGCCTCCATATGGCAGGGTCCAACATTCCTATGTTTAGCCACATATTGGGGTTTCCTGGGGAGCTTCAGAAAGTACAGTCTTAGTTGCTTTTCTTGTCACTGGAACACAAAAGCCAACACCTCGAACTTAAATGAGGAAAGGTTTATTTTCGTTCTCGGTTTCCTTATGTAGTTGGCTGGCTCCAAGGTAAGACCACACGGCAGAGGGGCCGGCTGAGGACAGCTGCTCACATCATGGTGGCAGGGAGACAGAGTATGGAGGGGGCAGCCAGGAAGGGAGAGAAACCCTTCTAAGCCACATACCCTGTGGCCAATTCTTCCACCAGACCCTGCCTTCCAATAGCAAGTGAACCCTGCCCCCCCTATAATCCAGTCACCCCTGTAATTCATGACACAAATCATGCCAGGGCCACACCCCCAGAGGTTGGGTAGCGTGGTAGGGGTTGGCAGAGATTAGAATTTTACAATTTTAAGGAAAGTTTCAGGGGATTCTACTGGAAACAGGACTTATGCTAAATTGTTTCGAGGGCTTCTTTTTGTATTAGGTGAGAGCAGAATTTAGCCATGTTGGGATCCTATCACCATTTTGTTAACAGCTGCCCAGTACCTGACGACCCTTGGATATCAACATTTGTGGTCAGAGTTGTCCGGGAGGAAGTGGCTTTGGCCTTGGTCTCTAGGGGCGCTTTCCATTGCCTCTGCCCCTGCTTGCACCAAATCAACTTCCTTGGGTCTTCAGATTTTCTGTCACGCAGTGGCTGGCCACACAAAGGAAGCGATTTGTAGGAGAAAAGTTCTCAATGGGTCACTTTTCAGAATAGACTGTCTTGTCCTCTGATGTAGCTACAAACAGAAAACAAAAGAGTGATAGCCACACCAAAGTATATGCAGGCAGAAGGTCTACAAACCAGAGCAATAGCAGTGCCTATCCCTGAAAGAAGAAATCTAGCTCCTTACATTTTTACTACTGTGTAAATGACTGACATTCAACTGTGGTTTGGAATATATTTTTAAAATTTGATATTGCCTGAAGATATTACTACCAAGACAGTGCCCTCAGAGAATGGTGAAGTTTTCCTTCTCTATTCTTATTTTATAAGTTATCCTCTCTTGAAAGACAAATCCTGAAGGCAGAAAATCTAAAATCCCAGAAAAACTGAGATTAAGCTCTGCTTTCTCTGTTTGGAAGCTGATAATTCTGTCTGCAAGGAATGAGGCAAAGACGAAGCTGGGGACGTGGTCCCTTCAAGGTAACCTGAGGCTCCGGTACCCAGCTAGTGCTTGTCGAGCCCCAGGCCCTGGCAAATCTTGGGTGCTGTCTTGGACTACAGACTGTACTTTTCATGCCAGCCTTACTTCCTGGTTTTGCAATTTTCAGCTGTTGGCAGGCCCTGTTCAGAGCTCATGGACCCTCCCATTACCCAACCGTTGAGCATGATTCCAAGCTCTCAAGTGGACGTGTACAGCTCCTGAGAACCAACTGTTGAATATCCGGGAACTGCAGGCCAGTTGTTAAACACCACTATTATTGTAAACTAAAGATTGCAAATCTATAGTTAAATGCAGTATACTAAAACAAAGGTAAATATCATCACTCCTCACTTCCACACTATTTTGCTACCTTTTCCTGTTATCAATGATCCTGAGGTTATGAATGTCCGTTGTGTTGAGTGTGTGTTGGAAATACCATTTTACAGTGCGCTGTGACACACCTGTTAACTGTGGAGTCACTTATGCAGCTTGGAGCCATTACACCAGGGGGGTAGGAATGCTACACATCAAGGGTTCATTCTCTTCACCCGAGGGAGCTGGGTGTTAGAAATTTGCCAGAACCTTGCTGATTCTGTCCCCCAGGGGACGGCTGGAAAGGTCAGGACATGTCTTTGGCTGTCATGTTGTGTGTTGGGGTGTGCTACTGCCACCGCAAGGGTGGAGGCCAGAGGTGCTGATAAACACCCCACAGTGAACACAGGCGCCCCACGACAGGGAGTCATCCAGCCCCAGATGTCATGCATGCCACTCCTAAGAGATCCTGAGCTAAGCAGACTGGACCACGCCGGTCAGTCGGCTTTGCCCTCAGCTGGTGAGCAGGGACAGAAGGGCGTCAACAACGTAGACATCTGCCCTGTGTGTTCCTTGTGGCGCTGTGTCCTGGGCCTTGGAGCAGACGTCCAGGGCATTGTGTGGCTCTGCTCATTCAGTTGCTCCAAGTTGGCCTGTCAGTTTTTGCTCTTGTTGGTGCCCTCTAATTAGTTTCTTCAAATTTTCCACAGGCAAGAAATCGAGACATCAAATCCAAAATTGACTGTGTACACACATACACGGAGTTGATTCTCGTTACTCGAGTTATTTGTGTTCTACAAAGTCACTGAAAACACTGGATTGGTCAGTGCTGAGCCTGGCCAGGTCCCTGCGAGCCTCTGGTCACAACACAGCCCTCCAGACCCCGGAACAGGTGGAGAGAACAGGGTCTGCATCCCGACAGTGTGGTCCAACCCTGATCCTCCCCGGGACATTTTAAATTCGACTCCAAATCAAACCAGTATGAGTCACTTTTTCTTTTCCACCTCCCTGTGAACTAGTTCTGATTCATTTATCCATTTAGTAAAAAAATTCCTTTTATTGTGTTCTAAAGACAAAATACAACTGAAGCTGCTTTATTTCCAAGGACCAGAAGCTCTGTATCTAACAAGGCACTTTACATAAGAAAATGCTTGTAAAAACACCCTCCCTGACATACAAACATACAGAGATGCTCATGGGGGGTCAACTCCATGTCAGGCACTAGAGCAAGATCTTGTGGTTAAAAAGTAAACATGATGGTCTAAACCTTCAAAGACCTCATGGGTCACCCTCATTTCAGCTCTTAATAAATTTTTCCTTGTGGCAAAGAAAACGTAATTTTCCTCTTACTGTTTGCTTCACTTAGCTGTTGTTATGATAATGCTGCATTGAAAAACAGGCTGGGCTTGGCTGGGCTTGGCTGATGGAGGCTTGGTGTGGTGGTTGGGATTCTGGCTTCATACGCCCAGATTGGCCCCTACCTGATGCAACAGGCTACAACAGCAGACAGCAGGCTGCAACGGGCCTGGCAAGATGGCTCAGCAGCAGGCTGGAGAGTCCGTTTCACGAGTCTCTCTCCCCTGCGAGACCAGCGGGCTCTTAGGGGACAACAGAGCTGCAGCACAGGGAACTAGATGAGGACTTCAAGGACCTAGACTCCTTCCCAATTCATTCTTTTGGCTAAAGTAAGCCACCAGAACAAGCCTAAAGTCGAGGGTAGGAAAAAGATGACTTCTTCAGTGGAGGAGATTATAAAGTCATATAGCAAAAGACATGCGCACAGAGAGGGCTGAAGAATGGGAGCCAAGAATGCAATCCATGACATCATTCATTGCTCTTAAGCCTCCTTCTGGAAATCTACTCCAGCTGAACAGGAGACAGACAGCTCACTTAGAGATGGTAGCTACCTCTTTGGGTTGCTCAGCTGAACTCACGCCCTTTCCCTGGCTTTCCCCTGGCTTGGCCTTGCTTTTCTCAAATGGGTGCATGGCTGGAGGCATCTGTCTGTGGGTGGGCCTGGAAAGCTTTATAATGTGCTCTTATTGTGAACTCTCTGGAGGCGAGGCTCAGCCTCCTTCCAGGTTGCACTCTGCAAATTGCTAAGTCCCAGGGAAGCAAATATGAATGGAAATGCATTAGGTAGGAGGTGATCTTGAATTTGTGTACTTGTTCCCAAAACTATCCTGGGAAACTGTTTGCATCAGGCTAATTTTGATCATTCTTTTGGTAGGAGTGTGTTCTAGGAACAGGATTGGACAAGCTACGTTATTTTCTTTAATGCCTTGCTAGAAAGAGATTGATTTTTTTCTTCATGTAAAGTACAATGCATCCCTTCCATTAAACAAATTAAACTGCTTAGGTCAGGAGGGCTACAAGAAGGAATAGTGGCGTGCTGATAAATGTTTAACAACTGGCTCTCTGGAAGAAAAAGCCCCCATCTGCAGCATTCGCCAATTTCCGTGCTATAAATCTTCCTGCCATGGCTGATTTAAGGCTTCCAATCCAGTGACGTCTCCCAGTGGAGGACTGGGAAGAAATGCACCTGTATGAGGCTGCCCCACCCCACTGAGCTGGAACACGTGGGTTTGGCTGCTGGGTGTTCCCTGGGGGAGAGGAGGCAGCATGTGTGACCCACGTAGACTTTCTCAGAAGGTGAAGTCAGAGCAGGATGAATCAAGGTGACTCCAGAGTGCCAGTGGGAAGAGATTCATCTGAAACTGTGCAGTTTAAAAATGATGGTCAATATTTCCCCCTGAAGTGACTACATACCTGTTAAGGTACTTGGCACACATCCCATTGACACAATTACTCCTCACATGACTCTCTGAGGTGTGTTCTATTGGAAAATCTGAGGTGTGAATAGTGAAATGGCACCACCCTAGTTAAATAGTGAGGTCAAGAATCAAACCCAGCTGTGAACATATCCTTGCACTCCCTCAGCATTGGAGAGACCAAATCTGGGACCAGGCCCTCCTGTTCCTTCTTGTATGCAGCCTTGTCATTCTTCGGGGTGGCCCTTAGCTACATTCTCTGTGTGGCAAATGAGTATGTCTCCTGCAAGGCACAGGAGCAGGTATCAACTTCCCCCAGGCTGGATGTGTCCCTGCTGGGCTAGGACAGAGGCGAGCCTGGCTCGTAGCCACTCACGAGAGCTGTTTGGCAAATCTTCCCGAATCTGCAAGCCGTTGTTAAAAATGAAGTTGCATAAACTTACAACTATTACCTGAACAGTAAAGTGAATAAATACTCATCAGTCATCCCTCCCTAAACATTTTATTGTACCTGGTGCTCTTGGGATGTCTGTGTCCACAGCATCCGCACCTCTGGGTCTCCTACATGATAGCGGCCACCAAGCTTCTCTTTCCGACTACCTGCTCAGCGACAGCAGAGTGGTAGCTTGAAGCCAGCCTTGGCAGGAGTATTTGGACCTGCGAATCAGAAACAGCTGCAAAGCAGGACTTGATTTATTATTTTGTAGATTTGCTACGCTTCAGAAGGTAATGGAGAAAATGTTACTAATGCAGATTCAACTTACAAGTGTGCATTATGTATGCAATGTACCAATACATGTTCTTGGTAAAAAATAATAAAAAATTAAAAAAAAAAAAAACTTACAAGTGTGCCAGGTCTGTAGTTGTTACATTGTGAATAGCAGAAGACTTAAACATTTCTCCAATATTTGAAAACTCTTATTCATTTTAGTAAAGTCCCCCATATCACCGATGAAGAAGTGAGATTCCAACATGCAGCTCTGGAGCCTTTTTGTATCATTTTATTTTTCCTGATTTGTCAACAAAAAGTGTCAACCAACGTTCCAAGTGGAACTATCCTCACCTCAGCTTCCCACAGGTACAAGAATTAGACAAAAAGCAATGAAAGAAATTTTCATTTTCAGCCAAGATTTATCCTCAACTAGAAAAATGGATAGAACATATAAAAACTGGTTCTCAAGACATTGGCCACCAGGAAAAACAAGAAACAAATGAAGCGAGATCCATGATCACCCTGGATTACCGCCAAAGTGACAGTTTCAAGGCGGCCCAACAGAGGAGCTGTGGCAGGGCTGGAGCCAGAGGAAACTGGTGGGGCCCCTGAGCCGAGGACACGGGGCGGCAAGCACGGAGACGCCAGGAGGCAGCAGCAGCACCACAGCAGGGCGTTGGAGTGGACCTTTTCCGGTGGTATCTCCGGCATCCCTCGGCGGGCTCATCAGCGTGCGGGCTGGGCGTGCCCCGTCTCCAGCCATCTCTGTCGCGTTGAAGCCTGCGGAGCAGGTAATAGTCACGGACCTTCTGCACATTGGAATGATGGACTAAAATAGAGATGAGTGTAGTTCGAAATGCCTCCTTGCACCTTGCAGACCACAGTGAGAGATCAGATGTGTGAATCAGTGGACGTCCCTCTAACTAACTTGCCCAGACAACGAAGGAGCAGGACTTGGTTATTGGTGGCACATCCGCGATGCAGCACCACGAAAGGTGAGGAGACAGCGGCGTGTGCTACCTTGCAGCGCGCCAGCAGCTAACGGACAACTTGCTCTTCTACAGCCGCGAGACGCAGGTGTCTGTGTGCGGGCGTCAGCAGCCGGCAGCCTGAGCCATGTGCAGAAGCAGAAGTTGCTGTGTTCTCTGGATTCAGAATCGTGGCCAAGTGGACAGATGATTATTCCTTTATTGTGTAATTATTCAAGAGCATGTGCTGGGAATTGTGATGAGGAAGTCAGCACGCTGGTCAGCAGGAAGGGTGGGCTGCGCAGGGAGGGACTCCAGCACTTGGACCAGGAGCAGAGAATCCCAGTGCCGCAGCATCCGAGTACAGACTGAGAAAGCTGCCTGTGTCATTTCCCTGGGATCACGCTAGATCGCCGCTGCTAGAAGTCACAGCTATAGAATGCCTGCAGGTGAGGGCATCCGAGCCACAGAGACAAACCCAACATGGAATAACTCCTACTGCTATTGCTACTGAACTACCTTTCACCTGGCACTAAATTTGTGTCCCTTGTGCCCCAGGGCCTTTGAATAAATTGGAGATCGTTTCTGGTGGAAACACAGGCTCAGAGTTTTTTCCTAAGATTCCCCGCAGTGTCTGTCTGACTCCAACGCTTGCATTTTTGACGTTCATATTACAGAATGGTTCTTAGGGGATGATACCATTCACCATCAGAGTCCACACCATGCTTGACTGTTTAACACTTACACCAACACACAGAATTATCTGCATGCTCAAAACCACCCTGCTGTGTAGGTGTCTTCATGTCCCACCACACGGAGGAGGGCCGAGCTTCGGCATGTTGTGCGTTGCTCTGTTTGGAGGACCCAGGGAGTGGCAAAGCTGCAATCAAAACCTTGGTGTTTTCTCCAAAACCCTAATCTCATCCCCCTCAGCTGCAGTGAGAAGAGAGTGTTCTGATAGAAAACACCAGGCCGCGTGTGGTGTGGTTTACTCAGCAGAATCTTAAAGGCAAAGTTGTTCTTGGCAGCGGCTGGAGCAAGTGTGTGTGTGTGTGTGTGCGCGCGCGCGCGTGCCATGAACCGGGAGAGGTTATTTCCAACCCTTGGGAAGTTCTGCAGGGCAACAGCACCTGACTAGAGGTTCGATATGCTGCTGGTGAAGACTTTCACAGCTCTGGAAGACTTTGGCCTTGTGCTGCAGAACTGGGCTTCCACATTCAGCCCATATGGTTGTCCTTCTACCATTGCTCCTTATGGGCTGGGGCATTTGAAGCAGATCACCTGAGTTTATGAGCCTCGGTTTTTCCATCTGCCCATTGGAAACATAACAGTACCGAGCCTCAGGGCTGCAGGCGAGTCAGGATGAGACACTGCTGAGATAAGGCCTGGCTGTGCTCACCGTACCATGACTATGGTTGCCGCTAAGAGACGATGGGCCAAGGAGCCTTCCTGCAGCAGCCCCTGCGCTCTGCGTGAGGCGTTGGGATGGTGAGCACGGAGCAGACGAGTGCAAATGTGCTGCAGCTGGCAGCATCTTCTACAGCTGCATTTCCACGGCGTGTGGACACCTCCGAGGATGTGCGGCAGCTCTGGAGAGGGAAATCCCGGGGAGACTCGGCTTCCCGCAGAGCTGGCAGCCAGCGCCTCTGCAGCGAGGGGTGTTGGTGCCCGCCGCCCTCTCCACCCTTGGCCATTGGAACCCAGTGACGTCGCTGGCACTATCGACGCCCGGTGCCCTCCAGCTCCTCCTCCACATTCTCGACCTCGTATGTAGGGACGGCGTTATTGTAGGGGGTGAGATGATTCAGTTAAAATTTACGTGGAGAAATTTGCAACTCTGAGGTATTGAAAAACCTCAATAGGGAACCCCAGCTATTTTAATTCAAGCATAATAATGCTTTAGCTATTCAAAATTCTCTACAGTGGATTACACTTGCCCTTCCCTTGCCTCACACGCACATCCCAGGAGTGTAGAATGTGCAGTGGAGTACGGTGCAGGGTCACACAGTACCCGGGGGAACTGAGTTTCAGCCCAGGAAGTGAGTCATTCCTGGGGTGCCTTTAACGGCCCCTGAACGTGGTGTAAAGAAGGGCCTGCAGAGCACCTAGTGTCCAAAGCCCGTTTCTTCCTTAATGTGGTGGACTGATGTGGTCAACTGGAGCTGAACGCCCAGCTGGACTGAGTTAGTGTGGTTCTGGGCATAGAGGATCCACCTGAGGATTGCTGCTCATGCAACATGAAGCGGAATGGGAGCAGAAGATAGTGGTGGGCTGTTTCCCAGGAGAAGCCCTGCCGAGGCTGGTTCTCCTGAAAGGGACTCGGCTTTTCTCATGGCAGAAGGAGCTTGGGGCCTGGCTGCTGTTGCTTTGGGGGAGCTCTGGTCGTCATCTCTGCTGTGAGCACCGTACCCTGGTCCCAGTAAAGATTTTTTTTCAGCCATCATCTGCAGACATGGACGTACACAGGACAGTGCTGTGGGCTCCCAGCCCTTGGTTGGATCTTTCGGGTCTCCAGTGCCTAGATGGAATTCGGTACTTCCTGCATTTGGCTTATGGGTAAGTGTTGTAACCTGTAAATGTCCTGTATTAAATCTGCTCTCTTGCAAACCATTGTCTCTAGAAAGGTAACTAATACGCTTGATTTTTAAATGTTAAAGTTTAGTGCAAAATAATTTTATAACGAGCAGAGTAACAGATGCCTGAGATCCTGTGCCACCTGCCTGAGACCCGGGTACTCTGCTTCCTCTGGGCCCCTCCTGTTACCACCCTGACTCCTGCCTGGACATGACCATTCCTTTGTTTGTGTTTGCAGCCATCTTGCTTTTATTTATAGTTTTATTACATATGTATGCTCTGCCCATCATTATGTCCAGTTCTGTGGGCCTTTTAATTTTAAAATTTGATTCACATTCTATATTTTTTTCTGGGATTTGCTTTCCCCTCAACATTGCTTTTGAGCTCTTATTTCATTCTGAGTTGCGGTAGCTCATTTCCAGTGTTTGGTAGCTATACCATCCATCATCTAATTTTGTAGTTTCTGTTGTCCCAGTGTTTATTATTTTTTCTTGAATTTCTAATATTGCATTTTTGAGATTGTTTTTCTTTTCTTTTCTTTAATTTTGAATGGTTTGGAAGTTTTGCACTGAATTTTTATTATTTTAGTGTGTACAAACTGTCTCCCATTTCTATAACACAATGCCTGGGGCTGGTAAATGTTTAAAGAAAAGAAGTTAATTTAACTCACAGTTGTGGAGGCTGAAAGCTCAAACAGCATGGTACCAGCTTTGGAGCATGTCCCCCCAGCTATGTTACATCATGATGGTGGGGTGGTGGTAAGGGTGCGTGCGATAGAGATCACATGGAGAGGCAGGAAGCCAGGAGACTAGGGTGGGACTCCTCTCACCCTCATAACAACTGCTTTCATGGGAGCTAGCCAGACCCCCAGGAGAGGTATCTTAACCTATTCCCAGTGTAGTGCCCCCAGTGATGTCACTTCCTTCCACTGAGCTCCTCCTCTTAAAGGATCCACCACCTCCCAATGTGGCCACACTGAAGCTTCCAACACTCGAAGCCCTGGGGACACACTGAGGGCATTTCCAAACACTAGCATGGCGCCAATGTCAACGTACTTACTGAATTTAAAAATACCTGAAATTAATCAATATTTTAAATTTCTTCTAGGGCAAGAGTGAACTTTATCAAAGTGACTCTGCTCATTCCACTATCTTGTAAGTACGTTTAATTTTTAGCATTTTAATTCAATCCTGGTTTCAGGCCTCCAGAATTATAGATTTTTAAAAATCCATTGTTTTGTGGAAAGCTGGATTTGATTTAACCATCTGTTCATTGTGTTTGTCCAGTAGTCTTTTTTATATTCCATACCTTCCTTCTGGAATCTTCTGCCTAAAGCATATCCTTTGGTATTTTTTTTAAGAAAATGTTTATTAGTGTGTGTGCTCATGGGCCTGAAAATGTCTTTATTTTGACCTTATTCTTGAAATACAGTTTCACTACATGTTCAAGTCTAGGCTGATTTTTTCCTCAATATATTGAAAATGTTTTTTGTTTTATTTTGACGTGCTAGTTGATGATGTGGAAGGAAACTTGATTGCAATCATCTTTGTAGGTGACCTGTCTTTTCTCCCCCTGTGGTTTAATTTTTACTCTATGTCTTTGACAGTTCTGTGTCTTCACCATTGCGCATGACTTTCTTGTTTCTAATTCTGCTTGGATTCACTCCTCCTCCTTGGTTTTCTTTATAACTTCTCGAAATGTTCAGCTGTGATGTCTTCAAGTACAGCCTCTCCCCATCTCCTGCAGCAGGGCTGAATCTATTTTAAAGAAAGTGGGGCACTTGCATTGGGCACAGACAAAGTTCAGGACTAAAGATAAATTGTATTTTAATACAATATATTTAGAAATGAAAATTTATGCAAACAAAACTTAGGGCAAACAAATATCAAAATTTTGAATAAAGACCGTATCTGGAAGTACCATGTTGAGACATTTGGAGCCTAAAGCAAAAGGGAAAATGTGTGCTCTGATGATTTTTTTCCTAGATATTCATTCTTTTGTAGGACATTAAAGTTCTGGAAAAATAGCAAAAAATAGAAGTTATTATATTAAAACGATATTATTTTAACTGTAAATATTTTTTAATACCAAAGTCAGAATTTATTGTAAGTTTATATTTCTGGTTTTATTGGACAAGGACTCATAAAAATATTTTCATAAGACCATTAACCATTAAAAATACATACAATCCTTGTGTATGGTGCACACACTCTCCCTGTCCAGGTGGTGGGATCTCGCTCTTGTGTGTCTCCGCTGCAGGAGTTTGTGTCTTCAGGTAACAGTAATGATGATGTCGATGGTACGTGGTTAGCTAGATGGTCTGACCAGAACCATTCAGCTGGTTAAAGGCAGGGCTGGGCCTGGAATCCTCGTCTCTTACTTCTCCGATTATACCCATTTCCTGGGAGCCACATTCTCACCTTGTGACCAAACTCCCCACAGGAGGTGAGGACACATCAGAACCCCGAGGCTGGGCAGCCATCTGAGAAGTGATGGACCTGCCAGCTGACTGGGCCATTTCTGGGTGTATGACAACAGGTCCTGTGCTTGGCTGCATCTCTGTCTTGTCAAGGGCACCGTACAAGACACCAGGCTGGGCTCTGCATCTCACTTCACATGCAGAAGTGCTAAAGATGCTGAGACAGCACCAGGATGGCTAGATCTTTATACTGGATTGCTGAACCCGACCTCATGCTAGATTCCGGTTTAAATAAACTTATGACATAGGTCAAGAGTTTAAGAAGCGTTTCTAAGAGACAAGTCTAAAGCTAAACTGTTCTACCCACTATCTTCTCTTTTTCTGTGAGTCCTGTTATTTCATCTTGGTAGCCGAATGCCTGGTTTTAGCTTGAGACTGACTGCCAGGTAGAGGTCTCGATCTGCCGGCGAGAAGCAACACCAGGTTTGCTGGCTGCTCGGATGGAAACGTGATCCCTGAGGCTCATGGGCCCCAAATCTGTGTGATCTCAGAGCAATACGCTGTCATTTCTTGGCTGCCAAATTTATCCATATGTCTACAGATGTGGGTTGGGGTGGTGTGACACGTGACTGTGTGGTGTGTATGTGAGACATGGTGTGTATACATGTGGCATGTGACTACGCGCTGTCTGTGCGATGTGTGTGTATAAGTGCTGTGTGACTGTGTGGTGTGTGTTATGTCTGTAAATGCATGTGTGTATGGCGAGGAAGAAGTCACTTTTGAATGGATGCCATGACAGGACTTCAGAGATGCAGATATGGAATTTAACTATTAGACTTCTCAGAACTTGATTCTGTGAGCATGTTCTTCCCACAGGGGAGTCCCATGAACCAGAGTTTTCGCACACTCCTCGCAGATGTCTCCTGTGGCCACTGATGTATGCACCTCAGAATTTGCTTGAGCTAGGAAGTGGTTCTCCATTTTTTTACAGACTGGAAAGAGCCCTACCAACCCCATGACCCAGAATAATAATGCTTCATCTTTTATTTTTTCTGTGAGAGATGAATACTTATGAGATGCTTTGGGTATGTCAAGAATTCATGGAACAGCTGAGGTGGAGAGAAGAAGACATTACCACACAGAGGGGAAAGTCAGACAACGCTAGAACATGTGTCCCTGAATGCAGGGCCGAAGTTTAGACAAACCTCTCTGATTCCTGATCAAGCTCAGCCCTCCTACTGCATCTATGATTCAAGGCAACAGGTCTTCCAAACAAGCTCCCATGGTCTAAGATTTTATATTGTTGGTGAAAGACAAGCAAACACATTTCCCCCCTACTGTCTTGCCCTACAGAAAGGAGAAACACCATTCTGTGGTAGCAGTTGCCTTAGAGAAGTTCTAGACTACTACCTCTTGGAAAGCTGACCTATGCCCCCTAGTAGGAGTGCAGCTGGGAGGATTTTATGCGTGAGGTGTGCTCCGCATTGCTGCTGTGCTTCATACCCAGGCCCTCACATTGGCCCTCGACATGACGAGCGGATGCCAAGGGTCTTGCCAACACTGAAAACGGGTCTGTTGTCTACCTTCCCTACTGCTTCCCAAGTCTAAAGCTGGATTTCCTAAGTCAAATATTCCACTGAGAAAAAGTCTAGCTACCTGTTCTCCAATGCTATGGTCACCAGCCTCTTGTGTCTATTTAGATTTCTTTAAAATCAAACACACAGTTCCTGTGCAGAGCCAGCTGCTTCTCAGGTGCCTGGCCATCACCCAGGGTTAGGGGGTCCCATGTTGGACAGCACAGCTATAGGGTGAGTCATCACCGCAAAAGTCCCGTCAGGTGCATTCAAGAGATGTACATTAAAACAATGCTGAGAGTCCTTCCCACTCCAGAAGGAATGGCTATCATCAAGAAATCAACCAATGTCTTCAAGAGTTCTTCCTATTGTATCTTCCAGCAGATTTAGTGTTTCTGTTTTAATATTTAGATCTCTGATCCACTTTGATTTTAATTTAGTGCGTGGTGAGAGACATGTATCTACTTTTAGTTTCTGGCATGTGGCAAGCCAGTTTTTCCAGCATCATTTATTAAAGAGGCTATCTTTCTTCCAGTGAGGTTTTTGGCTCCTTTGTTGAAGATGAGGTATTTAAGTGTGTTTGGAGTTGTTTCTGCATCTTCTAACCTGTCCCACTGATCCTCAGATCTGTCTTTTTGCCAGGGGGAGGAACCAAGATATATCATGTACAGGTACAAATTAACTATGATGAATGTGATCATTATGTATACAATGTACCAATACATGTTCTTGGTAAATGAAAGAAAAAAAGAGAAAAAGTCAACCAATAACAAATGTTGGCATAGCTGTGGGGAAAAAGGAATCCTTTTCCACTGTTGGTTGGGGTGTAGACTGGTACAACCACTGGGGAAATTGTCATGGAGATTCCTCAAAAAACTAAATCTAGAGGTTCCATTTGACCCAGCTATTTCCCTTCTTGGTATCTTCCCGAAAGAATTAAAAGCATCCTACCACAGTGATATGTGTACACCCATGTTTATAGTAGCACAGCTTGTAATAGCTAACTAAATGTTGGAAACAGCCAAATGCCCTGCAACTGATGAATGGATAAAGAAGATGCTTTTTTTTCATACAGTGGAATACTACTCAGTCATAAAAATGATAAATTTGAAACATTTCCAGGTAAATGGATGTACCTTGAGAACATACTCTTAAGTGAAATAAATTGGACACACATGAAGAAATATTGTATTGTTTCTTTGGTATGAAAAACCAAAAGTGTAAATAAGGACCAAAATGCAGAATAGATATTATGAAATAGGAAGAAAATGTTCAAAGGGGAAGGGGAACCAGGGAAGGGAGGGGGGAAAGGAAGGAAGAGAAATGGACGAGGAAAGAAAAAGATGGAAAAAGCGGAAACAAAACTCATAAATAAGGAGGGGAAGAGGAGTTGAAGGGAGGAGAAGGAAGGGAAAATCAAGATATGTCATGTACAGGTACAAAATCCCTATGACGGATGTGATCAGTATGTATATCTAAAATGTACCAATAAAGTTAATTAATTTCCAAAGAAAGTCCCGTCAGCTGTCACTGGCCACCATTGCACATGGTATTCCCCCCTGTGTCAGGCAGCGGAGACGATCTTCCTAAAGTTCTGATTTTCTGGCTTCTAAGTTATTATCATGCCTTCTGTTCTTTCGGGTTCATCACACGAAGGTCCCCTGAAGCTGCGAGGGCCCTGGCCCATCAGCGGCTTTGGCAAGAGTCATCATGTTAGCATCCCAATTGCCCTCTGTGTAGAGTACATCCTGCAGCTAGTTGGAGGCTGTTGGCCGAGTCTCTATGTCCACATGCTTGTTTTTGTATAAATACCTGGGGTGAGTCCTGCCAGGTGGTGGGGGGTGCCAGGGAGAGGTGCCGTCCTCACTGGGCTGCCCACGTGATGCTGGGGAAGGAGGGCGGCCCGGGGCTTGCTAACGCCACTAGCTGAGTTCCACCTGCCTTTATTGTACAGGCAGATTAGAAGATGGGTTGGGAGCTTCTGAAAATGCTCTGGTGGTGACTTTGACAAAGGACTACCAAGACCATTGCTGCTCTTCCCACTGAGAGACGAGGATCTGCTCTCCTCCCCTTTAACTTGGCTGGGTCCTTCATGGTTTTCTATTGCTATGTAACAAATCGCCACCAGAAATTTAGCCACTTAGAACAGCACCCAGGTCCTGTAGGTCAGAAGCCCCCCACGGCCTCTCTGCGTTCTCTGATCAGGGTCTCACAAGGCTCAAAGCAAGGTGTTGGCCAGCATGAGTTCTGGTCCGGAGGCTCTGGGGTGAAATCTCCCTCCAAAGATCCTTCAGGCTGCTGGCAGAATTGAGTTCCTTGTGACCGTAGGACTGACGTCCCCGTGTCCTTCCTCACTGTGAGCTGGGGGACTCTGCTACTCCAGGGTGCCCGCATTCTTCTTCACGTGGCTTCTTCCAGGCTCACGCCAGCACCAGGCCTCAGTCCCTCTCGCTTTCCAAAGCTCGGTGGCTTCCTCTTCTTCCATTGGCCAGAGAAGACTCTGCCTTTACGGGCTCGTGGGACCAGCTCACCGCCACTGGATACTCTTCTAATCTTAAGGTCCACTGTTCGCGGAATAGAACAAGGGTACCTCAGGTTCCGGGGGCCAGGGCGGAGCACACTGGGGATGTCATTTGGAAACTGTACCGCAGCTGTGACCGTTCAGCTGATGCGTGTGGTGGAAATGGCTCGATATGGTTTCTCTGTCACACTGACACGGGGCACGGTCACACTGCGTGAAGTCCTGGCCCCCCTTATGAGAAGTCAGCTGCTCCGAGGCCGCTGTGCGGTGAGGAAACCAGGCTGCACACGCGGGTCACAGCCAGGCACTTGGGCCGCAGTCCTGAGGCCTGAGTCAACCCAGACCAGACTCAGACCTGGGAGTGAACTGCCCCGGGCTGATTCTGACACCTGGTTGTTGAGTCATTCCCTGTCTTCACGTCTCTGCGGCCAGGTCTAAGAGCAGAAACAGGCCAGCCTCGCTGCCCACCTTGCTGAAATTCCTGACCTTGCGCAGTGTGAGTCTGAGGTCTCTCCGTGTGGTGGTGACTTCTTATGCAGCAATAGTAACTGGGAGGAATCTGAAGGCAGAAGAAAATTACCCTTTCCTTATGGAAGGGCGGGGTGGGAGGCTAATCACATACCTCACTCTCTGGAAATTCTGTATCAGTCAGCTTTCCCACTGACCAGACACAATACCTGACACCCACATCTTCAAGGAAGAGAGGTTCAATTTAGCTAATGGTTTTAGGGGATTCAGTCCAGTGTTGCAGCCTCCAGGGCAGGAACGTCACAGTGGAGGGGTGTGTTGGAGCAGAGCTGCTCAGCTCTTGGTGGCTGGGGGCAGAGCGGGGGACAGTGCAGAGAGGAAGAGGCAGGGAGCAGATATAGGCCCCGAGGTCACACCTCCACAGCCCACCCAAGCTCACCAGGAATGTGGTTTACTAATCTGCTATCTGTTTCTAAATCCCGAGAAGTTGACATATCAGGATTAACAGTCACAAGTTCCAATGTGTGAGGAGCCAAGTTCCCTTGAAATTATTTATGACTTACATTTCCCCTGTGCCAAACACTAGGAGGAGGGCTGGAGACGTGGGTGCTGGATAGGGGCACTGTCTCTCCTCACAGAAATTGTGGCTAGTGGCGGAAACCCACAACTTTGGGTAATGAGACAATTTTGGGAACCGCAACAATTTTGGGTAACGCAACTCTTACAAGGAAACAGAATGGTGCAGTGTGTTGGGACCGGGGTGGAAGAGGGGAGGCACTTCTGATGGCCAAGGCCTGTCTGAAGGGGTGGCAGCTAAAACTGGATTATAGCCACTTCTGCGCTCATGCTTGTTCTGTAACGTGGGTTTGCTCCAATGTGGCTGCTAGATTAGGGACCAAGTGTGTATTTGCTTATGTGTGATTTCATCTGCAAAAACACAAGGTACATGTAGCAATCGGCACCCCGGGAGCCAGCTGTTTAGGAGCACACGAAAGCACACAAGGGCCTCAGACGTCTTCCAGCTCCCTCGGCTCACATGCGTCCTGGCAGAGCCCTGCATGCCCCGTGACACGATTTCTGCCCGACTGCAAGTGACCTCCCCTATTCTGTGCTCATAGTTCACCAGGTGCAGCTCCTCCATGTCTGCTCCCACAGGCAAATGCATTAGGGCCAAGTCTCATTCACTGGCAGGTTGCCCTATTTCTAATCTGTGCCTGAATTAAAAAAGGGTTTTTTAATTTTGTTTTTGTTTTGTTTTGCTTTGCTTTGTTTTTTGAGATGGGATCTCACTATGCTGCCCAGTCTGGGCTCTACCTTGCAACCCTCCTGCCTGAGCCTCTCTACTAGCTGGGATTACAGGCACGTGGCGCCTCACCCAGCTGGTTCTTATCTTTTTAAAATGTGTCCAGTGACACATTTCTGACAGCACTTTTGAGAACTATGACCCTGTCCTCATTCTCCTCATGACCCCTGTGGGTTCGGTTGCATGATTTTGCGCAGCAGGGTGATTTTGAGGAGTGCAGAGGTCATGTTGTAAGAGATCTGACTGTAGAGGATGCTGTGGAGGCCTAAGAGCACTGTCCACAGTGCTCTGTCCCTGAGGCAGAAACGAGCTATACATAATGTGCCTGAGGAACAGTGTGGCCCCTGGACACAGGAGAGAGGACATGGGGGAGCCTGGGGAGAAACAGCCAGGAGGCCTCTGTCACCAGGTCCCGTAGTCAGGAGTTTGGAGGGAACACAGCGGACATGGTCAGCCCTCACCTGGCAAGGGCAGCCTGGATCGAGAGGAGCTGGAGCCAGAGATGGGTCTGTCAGCAGCTGGTGCCCAGTGCTAACCCCGGTGGGTGGTGAGCAGAAGTCCCTCTGGAAGCAGGGGGAGGGGAGGCAGGTTTTCTTCATTCTGTTAAATTCACTTTTTCCACATCGCACCAGGGCCTCAGAGACTGACGAGGAGGAATTCGGGCAGTCTTGAGAGGCATGGTCACCACTCGCTTGCCCTCTCACCGGAGAGAGGTACTGTGTGCTAGGTCATCCTGTGGTGTTATGTGGGAGTGAGCTCGTCACGGCGGCGCTGGACTGGAAACCCTGTCTACTGTGTGGCTGACTGCTTGGCAGGGGACGAAGGCATACACCGTCAATATCCAGGAGAGCAATGCTTACATTTCTAGACCTCTAGTGACACCTGCATCGAGGGGATTTGAAGAAATGAGCCCCCTCCACGTCTATTCAAGAGCATTACAGACTCCCTGGCCTGCACGCTGGACGCTTTCCTCTCTGACATTACTGCTGCTTGGAAATTGTGAGTCCTTGATGCTCCTGAGGACAAAGTGGCACTGCCCTCCTTGATCTCTTTGATTCCTCATGATTCCTGGAAGCCCCTTCTTAGCCCGAGGATGAGATTCAACGCGGCTGTTATTGTAAGCAGTGGAGAAACTTCAGTTGACTTGCGAATGGTTAAAGGGACATAATGATGGCTCTATCCTATAGGTGGGGAAACTGAGGCAAAGAGGGAGTGGGGTACACTGCAGCACAGATGGGCTCCAGTTGCCCCAGTGTGGTGCACGCATAACACATTACTCTGACTCTTTTCTCCCCAGCCTCGCTTTCTTAGCTACCCCTTCTCCCCGTTAGGGAGACCAGAGTCTCCTGGCCTCAACTCTCAGCCCGAGAGCGGCCATGATGTGCCAATGGGTTCTTCCTTGGGTGTTTCCTGCCCTCTGGCTGCTTTTAGGGATTATGTGATGTAATTAAAGTCCCTCCTGGTCTTCTCTCAGGACTCTCCCCTCAACCATCAGCTCCTCCCGCTCCAGAGAGGGATGCAACTTGAGAGTTTGGGAGGATCCCCCTCTCACCTACCACGCTCGGCCTACCATCCCTACTCACTGTCCCACTCACTGCCATTATCTACATCTGGCACAGCTTCCAATTTCTGTGTCCTTCCGCTTCCTTCATGAATATTCCCCGACCATTCCAGCACATGCCAAATACCCCACTGATACATTGCAGCTGACCTCACGCGATTGATAAAGAATAAATATTCATGTGAGTTTAAACAAAGAAAACTGAAATGAAGGCGGCATGAGAAATATACTCAAGAACACAGAAAGGTTCAGAAATGGCCGAAGAACTAAGGATTTTGGGGGAGGGTGAACTGGTCAGTACCAAGAATGGTCTGGGCTCACTTTTTCTTCCTCCTCCTTCTTCACTTCTTTCTGTTATTTTTACCCAACTGTTATTTTCCAACCTGCATCCTAAGATGTACTTTCTTACAACTTTGGTGCACAAAAATGCCCTCCAGTGGCTCTTCTGTCTTCAACTCTTGATGCCCAGTGGCATCCACAGCTGACCAAAAGCTGCCTCTTTGTCTTGCAGCTTGAAATCCTAGGACAAGAAGACTTTGGTTTTCTCAGATTATCCTTTGGAACCCGAGCGCATGAACCATGAGTTGGCCAGTCAACCACCCCTGGGTCAGATGTCCACCATGTCTCAACCAGTTGTGACACAGTGATTTGATAGGGTAACAGGGTGTGAAGCCTGTTCACTTGGGGCACATGGATGAAGGCCTCATTAAAGGTGTGTGTGCAGGGAGAGAATAAACTGGCATCTTTAGGACAACTTCTACTGGGTTCAGAGAATGTAATATTTAATCAGCTCTGGGATGCTTGAGAATCTCATCTCCTTTTTACGAGCCAGGTCCCTGTTGGCCCATCTTTCAAACAGCCTCTGATGACCTGCCTCCTCCAACAACTTCTCATTGAGGAGATCGAAGGAAGCAGCGCCTGTGATGGTGCTTTAAGTATGAAATGTCAACCTCAGTGTCCAGTGACGGGCAATTAAATAAGTCATGACAGAACTGTGCAATGGAACACCAGCCCACCAATAAAATACAATTTTAGTGGATTATTTATGTGGCAAGATGTTTAAGACTTTACTAAATGGAAAAAGTGAATTCCAAATGGCACACACATTATGGTTTATTTGTGAGCATGAAGAAACACACATATTTTCTCTTCTTTGGAAAAATACTCACTAAAATAGTGGCATAACCTAGGTGGCAATTGATAATTTGAAATTTTATCCCATTTTTGAGCTATAATTTCTAAATTTTCTTCAATAAGCATCTATCATTTTTGTAATAAAGAAAGGAAATAAAGGTTATTTAAAATATAACGTAAGGCAAAGGTGTGATTTCCTTAAGAACACTTTTGGTTTTTAGATGCTTCTGCACTCAGCATGTGCAAGGGACTCACTAAATCATCTTGGACTCCCAGGCAGAGTCACATGTAAATACGCAGGTGTCTGCCTGTGTCTGTGATGTGGAGATGGGGCTACCTGCTACCCTGCCATGAAGGTTTTCTTGGGCTGTTCTCACCAGGCGGCAGTAGTCAGCCAGGATGCACCATCTGAGAGCAGGGAAACGAGGCAGAGAGTGGAAGAAGCCAGCAACTGTGTGTGCTGAGCATGCTGCTGGGGCACATGGGGCTTCACCTGCAGGGACCTCTGAGAGAGAGGCTGAGTGTCAGCAGTTCTCCCTGAGGAGGGAGGAAGTGGGGTGCACCTCCTCCCATTTCCATCATCTGCTGTTGCATTCAGGCTTCCAGAGGGCCCTGACTCCCCAGCACTTCCGGCCTTCACTGCCTGGGCACAGTAGGCTCCAGGGATGAGAAGGCATTTGATTTGGCAAAGACCCACAAACTCTTGCAGTTGGAAGGCACTAATTGAGTTGACATCCACAAGAGTGATGAGTGTCAAGGGGACAGGGGCCAGCAGTGTCTGCCATGGCTTTCTGCCTTTCATGATAAGTACTCCCCCATCTTACCCACAGTTCTACTCTGGTGGGCTTGGGGCTGTGTCTGGAAGAGGTCAGGGATGGTCCATCTGTGGTAGGTCCAATCAGAAACCCTGTCTATAGTTGGGCTTGGTGCTACCCTGTCACTCACTTGAGTGACTGGGAACTATGGGAATGTCCAAGACAAACGTCGTGAAGTCTAGGCTTGTGCGTTAAACTAGTGTGAACAGGGAACTGAAGGACTTACCATCAACACGTTATATCAGACCTCAGGGATGATGGTTTTGGCAAACTCTTCTGATTTTTATGATGGCTTCGAGCTCTTTTGCATACCATGCCGAATCCCATCAATCTGACAAGGCTATAAAATCCCTCACAACTCGTTTTACAGTGTGTTTGCAGCTCCTCAGGCTGAGTTATTTATTGATTTGTCCTTTCTTTCTGAGCCGGGGCTTATCTTCCCCAAAATAGGATTGCTAACTTCTTGGGGGAACCTGTGACCACTGTTTGTTAGCAGGACAAATAAATATTTATTTATTTGTGCTAAGCAGCTAGCAACAAAGCTCTGAATCTTAGAGACTTTAGCAGAAACACAGACTTTTAGAACTGAAATCTCAACCCTTTCATTTTATGGTTGAGGAAACTGAGGCCCAAGGTCATCCAAATGGTTAAGGTAGAGCTGGATGGAACGAGCCCCCACTGCCTTTCCCCGTGCAGTGCTTCCCAAAGGGTCGGATGGCACCCTGCTCTGGCTGGTGGGGAAATGATGCTGGTTCTTTAAACGGGCGAATTGCACCAATTGTCAGATCAGGCTTCCTGGGGTGGAATTTGATGGAATTTCTTCTCTCTGGCCACTGAATACTTACTGGTGACACCATCCCCTGCAGTTTTCTGGAAGTTTTAGTGTCCTAGATTCCAGACTGACCAGGACTTTCTCCTTCAGAAAAGATTGACCAATTATTTCAGAATATTGCCAATCGGTTCCCATGGGTTGTTCTGGGGACCTAACCTAGTTTGGAGTGTCAGGAACAGAGAGAAGAGATGGCTGGAAGCCAGCACACTGAGGTTCTCTGGCTCAGGCCCCTTCCCAAACCCCTGGGGGCAGTTCTGAGGATGGATTAAACCATGTGCCAAGGAGCCCGCCCTACCGTACGGTTTAGTTTATCGGGGATGACATGTTCTGAGGAGAAATGGGCAACAGCCAATTAGAGGAGTCAAGTAGGACATCGTCTGAAGGTGCAGGACAGCCTGCTAGAGCTCCCTGCTGGCTGGGGGAGGGAGGGGCTTGAGCACTGGCCAGGACAGGCAAGCATGTGGCCTGAAGCTGCTACTTCTGAGCTAGGAGATAGAACAAGGACCAGTCAACAACAAAAGGAGGCGGGTGAGAGTTGAGAAACCGGACAGAGCAAGGACAGACAAGTATGTTAAAACAGCAGATAACCAATAGATAAAGGTCACCCTCTTTTCCCGAGTCCCCCAGGTATGCGCAAACCCTAAAGTACATGGCTTTGGCCTGAGTCTAATCTCATCCACATTGAAGTTTTGGCTCTCCAAGTTGGTTTTAGATGCCATGACACTTCCTCTAAAAACCTTGTGTGTTCAAAAACTCCCCCTCCTGACAGGTGGCCCAGTCAAGTATCCCACTGGGCTATGACTCCTGTCCATCCGCAGCTACGGATCCTCCCACAAGCCCGGGATCTTAAGAGACTCAGTGCTGCCCCTGTGGCGGCCGTGGCCAATTCTCACTGGGCAGCTGCCACCCAGTGGAGTGGATCTTTGCTTCTCTCGCTTACTTTTGTTCTTTAGTAAATGCCTATGCTTGTGCTGGGAATTAGATGTTTTTGAGTGGTAGGGAACTACCATGAACTTAGGAGTCTGCAGATCTTTATTTTTTCGTCATGCTCTGGAATAATTTCAATCGTGCAGAAATGAGTGGAGGTGAGTTCCCATGTGTCTTCCACCATCCAGCTTATTCCATAGTTAGCATCTTACATTGCCCTGGTTGCTATTATTTTTATTTCTTTTTGAATAGAATCTTAAATGTTTGCTTTTACTAAAGATGTTAAACATTCAATGGAAAATAATCATGAATACATGGTGTATGAGCCTGCTTCAAATTAAAGACCAGAAAATAGGATGTATGCTTAATTATCATTCCTTAATACATATGAATTAAAATTGTATTGTTAGTATTCTAGAATTAGTATTTAGAATTGTATTCTAAAAAAAAAGGTAAAAACATAAAAAGTACATAGCTAAAGCATTTATACCTCATACACACAAGTAGTTACTCTCTCAAATATATAAGTTTATTCATGCTCTTTTTTTTTTCATTGAATTTTATATTTCATCCTTTGCACTATGGAAAAAGTAATTTTCTCTCCTCTTTCTCCTTTTCTGTCTCCTCCTCCTTTTGCTCCTTGCCCTCCTCATTCTCCTCTTCCTCATCACCCTTCTCCTTTTCTTTCTTCACTTCTTCTCCTCTTTTTTCCTTCCTTCTCTTCTCCGTTTCCCTCCTTCCCTTTCTTCCTCCTCTTCCTCCTTCTCCTCTTCCTTCTCCTCCTCTTCCTCCTTCTCCTCTTCCTTCTCCTCCTCTTCTTCCTTCTCCTCTTCCTCCCCTTTCCTCCTCCTCCACTTGCTCTACCTCTTCTCCCCCTTCCTCTTTCTCTTACTTCCATCATTCTGCTGTTGAGTCCTATTCCATGGGGTCGACAGACTCCAGTTTGTGTGTCCCCCTCTCTTAGTGGGCCCTGGACTCTTTCCAGTGTGGGGCTGTTATGAACAAAGCTGCCGTACTCTTTCTATGGACCAACTCTTCTTCCAGATGGTTTTCTTCCTCACGCTCTGCCCCATTTAAGCATCTACTCTGTGCTGTAGCAGGCATGTTTTCTGAAGCCCTTCTCCAGAGAAAGGGAGTTTCGTGCCTGGACTTCCAAATTCAAAGCCCCTGAAAAGGGCACGCTTACCTCCACCTCCCTCCCCTCCTGCATCAAACCAGGTCCTTGCATCCTGTGTCCTTCTCTGGGGAGAGTCCAGCTCCTCCCCTGGCCAACACCCAGCCTCTAGGGCAAAGTTTGGTTTGACTCCTTTTGGGGCTGGCTTCTGTCACTCAGAATCTACCCCAGTTGCGTGTGGTCCTCTCTCACCAGTGTGGGAGCTCCAGGCCCTGGCTCAGTGACACCTTGTGCTCCTTGTGGAAAGAGAAGGCTCTACCTTACTCTCCAGCCTGCTGTTCACCCCTGAAATGAAGACCAAGAGCAAGGAAGTGCCTAGTCCAAGGTCACACATCCGCTAATGGGAGAAGTCAGAATTTAAACCCAGGTCTGCCCTACCCCGAGTCCATACCCTTCTACCCCATCTCAGGTAATAACCTGGGACACTTCTTCCTAAGCACTTCTGGACTTAGCACTTTTAAAACGTATGATTACAATAAAAGGCGGGTCAACTCAGGGCACAGGTGACTTGTGTGGGAGAAAATAGAAATGACTGTGCCTGGCAGGTGGACCCCAGATGACAACAGCTTCGGTACCACCATCTTTCCCAAAAACAAATAAACACTTTCATTTTCCTGGCTTCCGTCTTAGAGAGGAGGATGCGAGGAACCAAATTTAAAGATGCAATGATGTATCTGGAAGAAACTGTAGTACACTAACTAAAAGGAGATGCTTAATCCCAGAGAACAAGTTATTGTTTATTGTCAAGAATGTTTCCTGTTTGGCCTGTGGGAGGGACGTGGTGGATCCTTAGGGAGATTACATTTTTTGTTGTTAATGAGAAAGCTGCGCTTTCTTTGCCTGTCTAAATGCGGAGTGTGTTAATGTATGGCTTCATATTGTTATTTAGGTGAACTGAGAGTCAACACTAAGAAATGGGTCTTGTTTCCTCTTGACTGGCCCAAGGTATTTATCCACAGAGTTGCTCTTCATTACATCTGTCCCTGGAGTTCCGATGTAGTGACTTCGGGGACAGGACCCCTTTGTACCTGAGTTTGTCAAGGACCACAGAGTGTGCTGTTTGAAAGCAAGAGGGTAGTTCAAGTTTCACAAGTCTATGACTGGTTGGCAATTCGGATTAAAAAGAAAAAGGGGGAAAAGAATATTAATATTAATATCAATTTAGCTGTTGTGTGTAAGTTAAAAAGACTACAAGTAAGTAACATATCAGTAGTGTACACTGAGCAAACGAGGCATTAGGGACTTGAGACTGGGAAACCGATCGCCACACATCTCAGGGGTATTCGTGTATACCTTGAAAAGTAAAAGAGGACACTTTTCTCACTAAAAAAAGTAATGACTGCAGTTTTCAGGCCACTTTTCTGGTGCCTCATTTTCATAGCTAATATTCACAAAATTTTCAGGTTTATCATGTGGAAGTAATTTTTAAAACTATTCCTTGTTAGAGAACAACTTCTTTTCTTTTCATATTTTTCCTTTTATGAGCCGTTTTGAAGCTCCGAGCAGGAGCCATTAGAACTTCAGACTGCCTTAGGAAAGAATCATTTAATATGAAAAGTTTTGCCAAAAGAGAGGTGAATTCGTAGGATGAAATCTCAGCCCAGCATTTTCATTCACCAGGAGACACCATGAGACGTCTTTATAGGTATTAAGTTAGATTGTTCCCTACTAATCTCTGAATGCACTAAAAAGCAGAAAGAGACTGGCCAAGAAAAACACTAGAATTGTGTATAAAAGTCTCTCGCGATCAAAGCGACCACTCGCAAATACCAACGCTTCGCTTCCCACCCAGGTTACCTCAAGCTTCACGGACTGTTTCAAACCACTCAAAATGGACACAGTGGGCCCTCCGCATCTTAGGGAGAAAGACATCTGGGTATGGAAAGAGAAATCGCATCTTTTTAGGTGCATTCATGAGGTTGTTTATTTGATGTATGGAATATGTATAGGAAGATATATGTGGATGCCACACAACCAAAGAGGCGGACTGTGCCAGTCACAAAGCTGTGGTCTCACCTCCCGACTCGCCCTTCCATTTTGGGCTTTGTGGGTGGGGCTCATTTCTGTTCTGCCAAATGCTCTCCATCAGTAGGGGGCGAGTGGGAGCCCTCAAGGCTAGAGGGCGCTGCATGGGGCTGCTCCTTCCTTTTTCCTTCTTGCCACCACCTTGCTTCTCGACACTAGCAACGGCGGTTTGTTCATGTAATGGAAGCTGAGTCTAGGTTGAGATTTCCCCAACACGAGCACCAGCTGTCCGTGCCCATCCTCAGAAGTCTTCCTGCAGTCCCACGGGGCCCCTTCTCTGAGCTCAGACACCATCTCTCCATGTCCCCTCCTCTGAGGTATCAGTTTTACCTGTGCGGGATTGCTACTTAAGCATCGGAGTTCCATCAATTCCAACCACTTCTCTGGGCCCCTCCAGTCCCACAGGCGGCCACTGTTTCCTGTACTTCTGCTTCCATGACCCTTTCATGTTCTCCTTCAACACCAAAGTAACAATCTTCTATACTAAGTTGCCTCAGTTTGGTTTCTATCTCCTGACCGGATCATGGTAGACAAGATGAGCATTTAGGGGGAAAGGAAAGATGAACCGTGCAGAATTGCTTATACTTATGATGCTACATGTGTCTACGCTTACAGGCATCTAGTTCAAGTATGATCTATTCTGAGGGGTTCCGATGGTTGTTTCCCTGACTTAACCCGACCTCAAGTGGCAACTCATTTCTGCCTTTTGAGAATACTCTGTATTCTGCGCGGCATTCAGGCATGGCAGCATGGCCCCAGGAAGGCAGGACTTTCTTCGAGCCACCCTTTCATGAGACTTGTCCTCGCAGCAATGTGTTCCATCCAGTGCAGACCTCTTCCCTATGGGTCAGAATGTAAAATCTTTCCAGAGATAACACTACCTCTGCTGGCAGGAGTGTGAGTTCTGGGAGCCGATCCAGTGTGTTCTCTTCTCCCTCCACTTGTTTGTCTTGTTATTTTGCTCTTGTCCTGTCTTCCAACACAGGTGTCTGCCTCAAATGTTGGGTGCTTGAACAGAAATTGAATTTTGGGCCAAGAAATTTCAGTCCCATACTGGACATAATCAGTCTACTCATTATCTAAGTGACCTAAAGTAAAACACTTTAGTAATTGACCATAAAATACAGCATATGAACCAAAGAAAGTGTGTAATGTGTATGCACATTTTAAAGAATAAAGGTTATTTTATAAAAGTCAAAATTTGTCTTTGAATCTTTGAGGTGGCCTATTTGCTCTTCCCCAGTGCATCTCTCCACCTTCGGCCACAAATATTAGTAATTTTCATACTTTTCTTTTTTAGCTTCACCATGTTCATGTGCTTTTCTGAACAATATATGACTTGTTCTTAGAACTTTATTAAATAAATAGAATTATGCCTTAGGCATCTTTTTCTTTCTTTTTCTTTTTTCAGTCCTAGAGATTGAGGCTACATCCTCAATCACACTGAGCTACATCCCCAGTCCTTTTTTAATGTTTTATTTTGAGATGGAGTCTTAATAAGTTACTGATTTGCCCAGGCTGGGCTGGAACTTGGGATCCTCCTGTCTCAGCCCCCTAGAGAACTGAGATTACAGGCATGTACTATAACCGTCTGGCTCTTTAGGCATCCTTCTAAAAGTTTGTCTCTTTTCTCACTCGGCATTGTGTAGCTTTTTAAAAGTTCATCCCTTCTGATGTTTAACTGCAATTTTTTTTTTTTGCTTTTTCCTACTGCATTATGGATTATACAAATTCATTGATTTGGTCTACTTTCAATAGGTGGTATTGTTATTCCTAGATTTCTTATTGATACTACAAACTATGATAGAAAAAATTGTACATTTTACCTGATTACATCTTTATATTTTGAGAGACAATATGGCAAATATGTTAGAAAGGAAATGGTGACTCTTTATATATATATATATATATATATGTTTTTATGTAAATAGAAATTTTGGAATTTCTGTACATATAAAATTTTTAAAACTATGTATATGGAGAGAGGTTGTGCAATTTGCTTAATGGCAAATTATTTTCCAAAATAATTTTAAGCGCATTATTCTCCACAGTTAGGTAGGAGCATTTCTACTTCTTTGACTCCTCACCAACACCTGGTATTGTCAGACCTTCTAATTTATGTTTTTCATTAGCATTTCTCTGATTTCTAGTGAACCTGAGAGTGTTTTGTATGTGTATGAGTCTTTTGTTTTTACTTCTTGTTTTAATCACTTTGGGCTCTTACAACAAACTATTGCAGACCAGGTGACTTACAAAAAAATGGAAATTAATTTTGTCCCGGTTTGTGGCAGGTGAAAGTCTGAGGCCCAGGTCCCTCCATGGTCAGTTCCTGGTGACGGCTCTTTTCCGGGAGTGCCAACTACTGACTTCTTACTGTACCCTTCCATGGCAGAGAGCAGGCAAGGGGCTCCTCTGGGGTCCCTTGTGTGAGGGTGCTAGTCCCATTCGGAAGGCTCAAAGTTCATGGCATGTGTGCCTCTCAGAGGCCCCAGCTCCTCGGCCATCACAGTGAGGCTTAGAATTTCAACATAGTAATTCAGGGAGACACACACACTTACTCACTGCATTTCACTTTGAAGTATCTGCCCTTGTCTACTAACTTTCCTACTATGCTATTTTTTTTTTTTTTTGGTGCTGGGGATCGAACACAGGACCTTGCGCTTTTGAGTCAAGCACTCTAACCACTGAACTAAATCACTAGCCCCTTACTATGCTATTTATTTATTTTTCTTATGGATTTTTAAGAGACGTTTATAAATCTTCAACTCAATTTTTTTGCATCATAGATGAGAAGCAGGTATCTTCTCCCAATCTGTGGTCTGCCTTTTCATTTATTGGAATCTTTTACTGAGCACAAGTTTTGAATTAAGCTATTTTTTCCTATCTTATTTTCCCTGGTTGGACTTGTTTAAATAGTTTTTGTTCTCTAGAAGAAGCTTTTGGAGCCCTAGGTTGCATCCCAGCAGTCCACAGTCTGATTACAGCACTATTTGTGTTGGAAAATTCTGTATAAACTTGGCTTCAGTTCAGTAATTTCATTAATAGATCCTCTAATATTGGTCTAACCTTGTGTTCCGGGCATACATCTACCTTAGTCATGTTAGTATGGTATTTTCATAACCGGCCTCAGTGTGCATCATGTTGAAATTGTGCTTTTCCTTGGCCTGTCTGTAGCCAGCTCTGCCGTCAGGGTGTGCTTCCTTTTGGCTGTGAGTTTGTGCGGAAGTAGGACAGTCTATTCCTTGAATGCTTGAATGTGCAGGTGAGTTCTGCTGTAAAACTGAGTCTGGTATTTTATTTATGGAAAACTTTACATTAACTATTAAATTTTACTAGTTAATATCACATTCAGATTTTTCTATTTATTCTCTGAGCAGCAAGCTTTGGCAAGTTGTATATTTCAAAGAATGTGTCAAATATATTGATATAGTTATAAGATTCTTTAAATCCTTTTCCTGTTTATAGCATTCAGTAAGTCAGTTAGTACTAAGTTGTTAGTACTTGCCTACCTTCCTCTCCTCCTCCTCTCTTTTCTCTCTTTCCCTCCATTTCTCTTCCTATTTTTCTTTTCTTTGGATCCATCTTGCCAGAGATTTGTGAATTTTGCTAATCTGTTTTTCAAAACCATACTTCTGACATGGCCAATCATCCTAGTTATATCTTTGCTTTGTATTTCATTTATTTAGATTCTTCAGGGTTTATTTCCTTCTCTCTTATCTAACTTTATCAGTCTTGTACTTATTTCTTAAACTGAATGCTTTGCTCACTTCTGCTCAGCATTGCTACTTATGAAATATGTGCTTTTTAAGGTCATAAATTGATAAATGCCATTCTACCACTCTTGCGATAGCCTGAGTTTTAATATGTGGTATTTTACAACTTTTATTAAAATATTTTCTAATTTCCATTTGTTCTTTGACCTCTGGGTTATCTAGTAAATACATATTACTTACAGGTCAAATGCGATAATTTTCTTGTTCAAATCTTCTCATCAGTTGTTAGTACTTGGTGTAATAATTATTTAAAGGGGTATGGTAAAATCTAATAGTATAAGAATGGATCATGGGTAAAAATGTTATGTTTGGTGTATTAGTGGAAGCCAGGAGGTGATGTCCAAAGTGGAGCTCCTCCAGAGAAAGCAAAGCAGATCCATCCTCCTTCATTTCCCCTTTGTACCATCCAAGCCATGAGCTGCCCTAGGGTGGGGCTTCCACACCTAGGGTGTGGAACTGCTGAGCCAATTTCGTTAAACTTCTCTTACTCAAATTAACATGATCAATCGACCATCACATTTGGTATTAGGTTTTTAGGTGATTACAAGTTTAAAATTGTTGTATCTTCCTGGCAAATTGATATTTCTACCTATATGTTATGATACTTCAGGTATGAAACTATTCTGTCTGAGAGTAATATACCTAATCAGCTCTCTCAGGGATTAGTATTTGCTTGCTATATCTTTTCCATTTGTTTTTGAATCTTCAAACTTTCTCTGTATTTATGTGTTAGATGTGTCACTTATACAAAATATAACTGGGTTAAAACAGAGTGAAAACATTTTCTCTGGAAAATTCATTTACACTCATTGTGATCATCGTGATTGATTTTGAGTTAATAGGAGCTTAAATTTTAATCAAAAGTGTCAAAATAGTTACTTTAGATTGTAACCATTCTCAATAATTTTAAAAGACGCTATGGCTCCTATGTGAAAGGTGCCTTCTAAAAATATGTAACTAAAATACTTTACTGAATTCTATACTGCTATATTCAAATAGGGAAATAATATAATTTATTCTTCTGGTTCCATACCTTGAATGAATGAGGTATTGGATACGTAAAACAAGAGGTGGTTTCTACCTTTGACTGTACGGCTTACTAAGAGAATTTCAGACTTCTCCTGAGGATACAGATATTGATCTGCTGAAGAAATATTCAAATGGGAAATTCCTTAAGGAGGGCCCCATGCAATTAACAGCAGAACATAGATCCTGAAGATGCGGAGTGGATAAGCAGCTCACAACCGTGCTGAGTTCTGTGTACACCATCCGGCATGTGTTCAAAAAGTAACTGAGCAAAAGGTCATGACAGACAATCACTGGCCAGAACTGGTAGACAAGTGGGGCCATGCTGATCAGTCTCCAGCCTTACGCAGACGGAAGACACCAGAGACTGTGCCTGCTTTGTCAGATGCCAGCGGGAGGCATTCACACCAGACACAGGGCAGCTGCTACCTGCTTACAAGCCTGCTTGCAAGCAAGAAAAGCTTTACCATTGTTTTATGTAGAAAGAATCACTGACCACAGTGGTTATTTGCAGAGAAAATAGGTAACTTGGAGACTGCTGAAAATTTACCAAAATGACACATCATTAGGAAAGTGCATATTAAAAAAATGATGCCTGTTGTAGAGATCTTCGTATTCTAGTTCAAATATACGCTGAAAAGGAAGGTGCTATGGGACAGTCAGTGACAACGTTGCTACCCTTCATCCAGTTCTGTCATTGTTACTATTTCTGTATTCATGATAAAGGACAACTCGGTCTCCAGGAATTCTGTGGTGTGGCAAGTGTACGTACAAACAACACTGATATCCATATATGTTCTTTCTTTATATCGAGTCTCTAAATATATTTAAAATGTATCTTCTTAAAACAGGAGAAAGCTTTTAAATTTGTTGAATTGTTTTGGTAACATGTTTATCACCTTTGTCAAAATCTTGAAATTCGAGAGTTAAAAGGAAAAGAAAGCTTAATACCATGGTGGGAATATCACAAACATTGATAGATTCAGCCGATTCTTAAATTTGTCAGTGAACAATGGGCATTGATTCATTGTCACACATGCGGAGTGTGGTGGGCACAGCACACTCTGTCCGGTGATGTTCCAGAGCTATGACATCAACCTTTTAAAACATTACGACTCAGTCAGGTGTGGTGGCACACACCTGTAACCCCAGCACTCTGGGAGGTTGAGGCAAGAGGATCGCAGTTCCAGCCCAGCCTGGGCAAATTAGCAATTTAGCAAGAGACTCTGTCTCAAAATAAAAAGTAGAAAAAGGACTGGGAATTTAGTTCAGCGTGAAGACCCTGGTTTAATCCCAAGTACAAAAAAGAAGTGACAACTCAAAATTCTAATGATAATTGAATTTTATTTTATAGCACTTCACATTTACTTCTGTATGCCATTTCATTCTAAATATGATGATCTTTGCTTCTTGCCTTGGGTTCAGCCAAATACTGATTTAGCATCCAGCTGTACCAACTTTGGCCAGATGTGTTTTTTGGTGCCCTTCCATCTCCTAACTGGAGAGGACAAGCAAGGAGGCAAACCAAGCCTTGGTTGTCTGCTTGTTCCTTTTCAACATCCTTCAAGTTGTGAGTTTCTCTAGGACAGCGGAAGTCATCTTAAAACGAAAATACTCCACAACAGACTGCTTAAAAACTACGTTTTCCCTTAAACACCCTTACCCAACAGAATGAGCAGCCATTGCCCATCCTGCTAACTTCCAAGACTGTTTGGATCTTGGCTCATTGGCTCATTTTTGTAAACTCCCAACAATTTGTTGGACTGCACTCCACTCCATTGCTCAGTGGAACTGCACACTACCAAACACGTAGGATATGCCGGGGTCATGGAAGTAACGTTGGGGAGCTTCTGGGGCACCTGCCAGACCATTGACAAATGCAGGCCTGGCTGCGTGTGTCAGGTTAACAGCGGAGCAACAGGGAGCTGACCAGATGGAAGACAGAAGGAGCCCGTCAGTAAGATGGATTCTGCTAGCTCAGGAAGACGAGCGGCCTCAGAAAGCTGCTGAAGCTGTAAAATGTGTTCATTAAAACTTCTTATCTTGTTATAAAAATAAAGCACAATATAATACAACTGAAAATAATAGATATTTATTGAGTACTCATGTGGAAGACAACACTTTAAATATTTCTTATGCATTAATTTTCCTCACAGTGATCCTACCAAGTAGATGCATTAATATTCTGATTTTACATGTGAGTGAAGCAAACTGAAGAAAGATCAAGCAAGTTGTCCAAGATGACACCATTAATAGATGCTTAAACTGGTGAGCAAATGATACTATAATAATTCTATTGACAAAGTTAGACCTTAGTAACGGCATGGATGACCATTTTGAGAATTAGCACATTATTACAATTACAAAGAAATGTTTTAAATGAAATAATAAATTATAACATTTTTACACCCTTTTTGAATGTGCTGGGCTTTGTTCCAAAAGTCGCAAATATCTTATCTAACCCTCAAAATTCTACGAGGAGGACTATATTATCCCACTTTAGGGACAAGGAAACAGACTCCAGGGGGTTGAGGAGTCACGCAGATAAACCCAGCTGGCAGGTGTTAAGTTAATGTCTAATACAAGGCAGCTGGCTCTAGACTGCTCTGCAGTTGCACCCTGGTGCCATTTCTTAGAGAACAATACGTTCACTCGCAACACACACGTGCATATGTACACGTATGTCGGCACAGAGGTGGGTTAGATACAGATCTAGACACAGGCTGTGTAAGTTAGCTGGATTGTCAACCTGACTGATGTGGGAGTCACTTAGTAAAGCACGCTTCTGGGTGTGTCTGGGAGGGTCGTGGAGGCGTGGCCTTGGGTACTGTATCAGCCCCTTCCGCTCTGGTGTTGCTCCCTACTCTGCTTCCCACTCACCATGCAATGAACACGTAGTTCAGCCGCACGCTTCCTCCACGCTGTTCTGCCTTGGAGCCAACCATAGACTGAACTCGCTGAAATCAAGAATCAAATTAAACCTCTCCTTTAAGTTACAGGTGTTGAAGATTTTGTACCAATAGTAAGAAACTGACTAGTACAGGTAGGTAAACATATTTTCGTGTTGTATCTTTAAGACAAAGAACCAATTGGGTATATCTTTTCATTCTTTACTAGGAAATGTTCACCCCTTTAGGAAGAATGATTTCGTTCCTGGAGTGTGAGGACCAGCCAGACTGGGTTATCCAAGGGCAGACTGGTCATAGCGTGTGGTAGCTCTGTCCCCACAACACTGTCTGCCGGGGGAACTGCCTACAGAGGCGCCACCTGGGGCCCTCGCACACTGGGATGTAGTTACCCGGATGTTAGGAGGTGGTCGCTAGAAAGAATTTTCATCTTGAGGTGGTCTTGTGGGAAAGAACATCAGAAACTGTTAGGGAATCATCAATGGATCCTGACCTTATGGGATTTCCCCCCCTGTACGCTATACATTTTTTACTTAGTTTTAAATTTAGATAGAATTCATGTATTATCAGTTGACCTTAGCCAAGTGCACAATTCAGTGACTTCTAGTATATTTGTAAAGATGAGGCAACATCACCACTACCTAACTCTAGAGCGCGTCCTCCGCTCCGAGTAAGCCTGATGCTCACTGACATTGACTTCCTGCTCCCGCTTCTCTGTCTGGCGACTGTGAATCTCTCTGCTTGTACAGAGCTGAATTTCTGGACATTTCATGTAAATTGACTCATACAATATGCGGCCTTCCATGTCTGGATTCTTTCACTTAGTATCTTTCCAAGGTTTATCCAGGTCATAGTATGGATAACTACTTCAGTACATTTTATTGGTGGTTAATATTGATTGCATGGTATAGCTATGCTACATTTTGCTTATTCATTCATCGGCTCATAATTGGGTTATTTTGACTAGTGCTTCTTTGAGCATTCATGTCCAAGATTTTATATAAAGCCAGGAATTAAATTTCTGAGTTGCATGATATCTCTGTGTTTAACATTTTGAGGACTAGGGAAACAGCTTTCCAAAGCAGTCACACCATTTAACATTTTTACCAGCAGTATAAGGGGATACCGGTTTCTCCACATCCTCACCAACACTTAGAGTCTGTGTTTTGATTCTTTACATCCTGTGGGCATGAAGTAGTGCCACATGGTGGGTCTGATTCACATTTCCATAGTAGCTAATGATATTAACGATCTCTGCTTGTGTTCATTCACCATTAGAATATTTTCCTTCAAGAAATGTCTACTCAAAATGGATCTGTTTTGGGCGAGTTGTCTTTTAGCATTGAGTCTTCATGTATTATGGACATTAGTCTCTTATGCAAATATTTTCTCCCATTATGGAGGTTGTCTTTTTTTTTTTGCTTTCTTTTCACCCTTTTCTAGGACATGTTCTTGATGGTGTCTCCTTTCAAGCACATCATTTTTCATTTTGATGAAGTCCAATTAATCAATTTTTGTATTGCTCTGCTTCGGGTGCTTTATCTAAGAAACCATTGACTATTACAAGTTCGGAAAGAATTATAGCTGTGATTTTTTCTAAGAGTGCTATCATTTTAGTGCTTGCTTTTAGGTCTTTGATTCACTTTGAATTAATTTCTCTACAGGCTGTGAGGTTTGGTTCCAAATTCATCTTCTTTCAGGTAGATGTATAGTTACCCCTGTTCCATTTGTTGCAAAAGCAATCCATTGAAGTTTCCCTTTGAATTTTCTTGGCCTCATTATCAACAATTGATTCACTAAAAAAGTGTGAGTCAATTTCAGGACCCTCAATTATATTGCATTGATTTATATGTCTATCATCATGTCACACAGTATGATCACTGCAGCTTTTTATTAAATGAAGAAGTGTGAGTTCTCCAACTTGGTTCTTTTCAAGCTCGTTTTAGCTGTTTTTGTTGTTTGTTTCTTGGGTGCTGGGGATCGAGCCTGCAGCCTTGTGCTTCCTAGGCAAGTGCTCTACCTCTGAGTCAAATCCCCAACTCCTGCTTTGGCTATTTTGATCCATCTTATTACCGTGTGATTTTAAAAACATAGACCTTATTTTTTTAATAACAGTTATAGATCTACAGCAAAATTGAATAGAAGGTACAAATAATTCCCATACATTGCTTGTTCTTGCCTACATTCAGCCTCTCTGACTGCCAAAATCTTGCAAGAGAATAGTAGATTAGTTACATGTGATGAACCTATATCGACACATCATTATCATCCAAAGTCCAGAGTGTACCTTAGGATTCACTCTATGGGTTTTGATCAGTGTGTAATGACATGTATCCACTAAAACCCCTCTGTGCTCCATCTCTCCTTCTCCCTCTGCCCCAGCTCAGGACAACCATAATCATTTTACTGTCTTTGTAGTTTTGTCTTTTCCAGAATGTTGTATATTTGGAATCACAAAATATGTAGCTTCTTCAGATTGGCTTCTTTCTCTTAGGAATTTATATTTGAGATTCCTCCATGGCGTCTCCTGACCTGATCATTCATTTCTTTCTGTGCTGACTGATATTTCATTGTCTGGATGGATCACAGTTGATTTATCTATTCACCGGGACTAAAGGACACCTTGCTTGCTTCTAAGTTTTGACACTTGTGACTAAAGTTGCTATAAATCCTTCATGTACAGATTTTGTGTAGACACCAGTTTTCAGCTTATTGAATAAATATCAAAATGTGCAATTTCTATTTAATTGTATAAAAAGCTGCTGAACTGTCTCCTGATGGCTACACCATTTTGTGTGCCCTCATGAATGAAGGAGAGTTCTGGATGCTCCTCGCACTCATCAACACTAGGTATTGTCAGATTTTTAAATTTTAGCCACTTCATTTTGTAAGTGGTATCTTCTTGTTGACTTAATTTGCCATTTCCTGATGACAAATGATGGCGAGCACATTGTCATGCACATATTTGCTGTCTGTATATCTTCTTTATGGAAGTGTTCATTTGGGTTTATTGCCCATTTCTAAATCTGATTGTTTACTTTCTTATTGTTGAGTTTTAAGAGTTGCTTTTGTATGTGGACAACAATTATCAGATACATCCTTGCTTTGCATGCCTTATTTTCTTATTCTCTTGACAGTGTCTTTCATAGCACAGAAGTTTTTCATTGTAATAAAGTCCATCTTATCAATTATTTCTTTTAGGGGGGTGCTGGGATCGAACTCAGGGTCTTGCAAAGCAAGCGCTCTACCACTGAGCTAAATCCCCAACATATCAATTATTTCTTTCAGGAATCGTGCCTTTGATAACATACATAGAAAGGCATGATTCCCAAGGTCACCTAGCAAAAGACACAGCACGTTCTCCTGTGTTATCTTCTAGGAGTTTTATATTCCTGCATTTTATATATACATGATAACAATGGTTCAAATGTCCCTTCCAAATGTGCAGTTGGAATTTTTCACTCTACTCATTCTAAGAGGTGGCACCTTTAAAGAGCTGCTTGGGTCCTGAGCGCTGTGCCCTCACTTGGGACTGGACACTGCTGTTGTGGGAACAGGCTAGCTATCTCAGGAGCAAATTAGTGATGGTGGCGGTGGGTTCCAATAAAAAGATGGACTTGTCTGGATCTTTTCTACCTCGTGTGGCCGCTCGTACTTCCGGCACAGGATGATGTGCTATGATGAACCTCAGCAGATGACAATGACCTACTTTCAAATGTAGCCTCCAGAACCATGAGCCAAATAAACCTCTATGGCCATACACCTTGTAGAGCTTTCAATGATAAGAAACTGCCCACTGCAGCATGCATGTCACACGTCCACCACCGCTGCTCTGTGGTTTGTCATTTTCCCAGTCCATGATATGCAGAGATAGCCAAAATAGCAATGATGGGGTTCGTGCTAATTTTTGTGAAAAGTCCATGTCCAGATTCATTTACCTGCAAGTGGATATCCAACCTTTCCGTTTGCTGGAAAGACTGTTCTCTGCCCACTGACTTGCCTTTGTGCTTTTGCCAAAGAGCAGCTGTTATATTTTTGTGGATCTATTTCTGGTCGCTCTACTTCTTCCCATTGCTCTATTTGTCCATTCTTTTGCTAATATCATACTCTCTCAATTATTGTATTTAAAACGTTAAGTTTTAAAGTCAGGTGCTGTCCGTCCTCTGGCTTCGTTGTCTGTCAATATTGCATTGGCTGTTTCGGGTTTTTTGCTTTACAAAAGCGTTTCAGAATCAGTTCCAGTATATTCATAGAATAATTTTCTAGAATCTACACTGAGATTCATTTGAAAGTATGTGTCAGCGTGGGGAGAGCAGGCATCCTGAGAACATAGAGTTGTCTTATCCACGTTAAGTGCACATGCATTACAGCTTCTGCCGTCTTCATGGATAAACAACGTCTTCATGATGATGTAATTCCCCTCTTTACTTTCTTTGCACTGGGGCCTGATATATCTGAATTAACAGATTTACTCTAAATTTATTTTGATTTGTTTAGTATTATATATATTTTTCTGTGACTTTTAACCCATGGAAGTCTTTATATTTAAAGTGAGTTTCTTGTATACAATGCATAGCTGGGTGTTGCTTTTTGATCCACTCAGGCAATCTCTGTCTTGTAGTTGGGTATTTAGTAGGCCATTGACATTTGAAGTGTTTATTGATATAATTGGATTAATATTTATCCTATCAAGTTCATTATTATTTTCTATCCATTTCTTTTGTTCTTTATTCTTAATTTCTTGTCTTCCAGTATTTATCTGTCTTTTGTGGTTTATTTGAGTATTTTATATTATTTCATTTCTTCTCCTTTCTCAGAATAGCAGTTATACTTCCTTTTGTAGTGGTTGTCTTACAATTTGTAGTATACATTTACAGGTAAGTCTGAATTAGTCAGCTTTCCATCCTTGGGACAAAATGTCTAATATATCCAACCTGAAGGAGTAAGGATTTATTATGGCTCATGGTTTCAGAGGTTTCGGTACATGGTTGGCTGGTTCCAAAGCAGGAACATTAGGGCAGAGTGGCATGGTAGAAGGGAAGGAGAGAAGAGAGGAGGCTGGTAAAGAGATTGCTCTTTGAAGATACTCCTCCAGTGCCCTACTTCCTCCAAGGAGGCCTCACCTTCTAACATCCCATTCCACTAATGACCAAGGCTAGTGCCCTCAATGCAGGATCTTTTAGTGGCATTTTGGATGCAAACCGTAACAGAGTCTAAGTCCACTTTTAAGTAACACTATATTGTTTCATGGGCCATGCAAGTACTTTATAATTATAAAGTATTCCTATTTCCTCCCTCCTGTCCCTGTATCATTAATGTCATTCATTTTAGTTGTACATAAGCACACATAGAATATATATTTTTACTATATATAAGCATATAAAATAATATGTGTAATATATTGTGCCTGTTATTGTTCCATTGTAATCTTTATGATGTCAGCAGAAATATCACTCTTACATACCTGGTTTTAATAATTTGAGTCTTTTTTTTTTCCCATATTGGTCTAACTAAAGGTTGATCAATTTGGCTGATGTTTTCAAAGAATCAACTTTTGGTCTCATTGACTTTTCTCTATTCTCACTTAATTTATTTCTACTCCAATCTACATTCTCTCTTGCCTTCTCCGAGCTTGGGTGTAACTTGCTCTTCCTTTTTGCATCTGTTGTTGAAAGAAGAGTACAGAGGTCTCTATTATTTTTGAGTTGCCTGTTTCTTCCTTCAGTTATGTCACTGTTGCTTCATGTATTTTGGGGCTCAGTTGTTAGGTATATATGTGTTCGTAATCATATTTTCTTGATGGACTGACACATCTATCATTATAAAATGTCCTTTGTCTTCAGAAACAATTTTTGTCTTGAAGCCTATTTTATTTGATACTATTATAGCCACTCAGTTTTCTTTTGGTTGCCGTTTGCTGGGACCTTTGTTCCCAGCCTGTCTACTCTCAGTCTACATCTTTGTACCTAAAGTGCACGCCTTGTGGGTACCACATGGTTCAATTGTGGTTTTTTATCCTTTCTGCAAATTTCTCTTCCAATTAGTGTTTGATCTATTTCCATTTAATGGTATTAAATGATAAAACAAGATTACACTCACCATTTTGCTATTTTTTTAATTTTTATTTTTTATTAGTACATGTTTCTACTACATAATGATCAGATTTGTTTTCCATATGATTTACATAATTTTTGTTCTTCTATTTTTCCACTGTTGGTTTGTGTTAAGTAGAAATTTTTATAGGGTATTATTTTAATTACCTTGTTATTTGTTTTACAAATTTTAAAAGTTATTTCTTACTAATTTTTCTGGGGATTACTGTCAACATTCTAACAGTGTGTTTCAGATTAACACCGCCTTAATTTCAATGGTGTCTAAAACTTTCACTCTTTTTGAATGCCTTACCCTCTCCCTGCTTTATGCTGTCATTGTCATAGAAATCATACCTGTATGTATTGCATACCCATGAAGGCAGATTTGTAACTAAAGCTTTATGCAATTGTCTTTAAAACTGGATAGTATCGAAGAGCTACAAAGAAGAAATACATTTACAGTATTTTTACATGTACCTACACAGAGACTTTGACCAGTGTTCTTCATTACTTCATGTAGATTTGAGTTATGCATTAGTGTCTGTTTCATTTCAGCTTGATGGACTCCCTTTAATATTTCTTTTAAAAAAATCATTGTGATTATTTGAGATATATAATAATATTATGGGCTATCCTGGTACCAAAATGATTCCTATAGTGAAGCAAATTAGTATCTATTATCTCACGTGGTAACTTTATTTTGACAAGAGCCACCGAAATGAATTCATTTAACAAAAATCCTAAACATAATCTGATTTCATGAACTGCAGTCATCGTGTTGTACATTAGTTCTCTAGACATCTTCATCCTATATCTCGGCTATTTTATAGCCTTTGACTTACACCCTCTCCCAATAACAGCACATGGTTAAAACTTACGAATTGTTTTTTTCTGAAAATTTCCGTGTAATATTTTCAGGCCATGACTGACCATGGGTAACTGAGACTGTGGAACTCAAAACCATGGATAAAGGAGGAATGCTGCCCAACATTCTCTGTTTCCATTCATCCATTTATGGGCACTTACGTTGTTTACATGCTTGGCAACTGTGAATAATGCTACAGTGACCGTGGGCATGCAGCCTCTCTGTGAGGTGGCGATTTAATCTTCTTTAGTCAGAAGAGGGATTGCTGGGTCATATGATGGCTCTATTTTTAATTTCTTAGGAACTGCCTGCGTTGTGTTCTGGAATGGCCAGACTAATCAACATTCCCACCAGCAGTGTGCTGAGGTACACTCTTCTCCACAGAGTTACTATCTGTTGTCTTTTCTGTAACAGCCCTGCTCACAGGCAGGAGGTGATACCTCATTGTCATTTTGGTTTCATTTAGTTATGTGAAGCACCTTGATGATTAGCTACATGGAATACCTTGTCATATACGGTTGCCATTTGTTATCTACTTTGGAGAAATATCTGTGCAGGATCTTTTCCCAGTTTAAAAAAAACCAGTTTGTCTTTCTGCTGAATCATAAGAGTTCTTCATACATTTGGATATTAACTCCTTACTGGATATGTGGTTTGCAGTTTTTTCCTGTCTCTATATTGCTTTTTTCATGTTGTTGATTGTTTCCTTTGATGTGCAGAAGTTTTAGTTTGTTGTAGTTCCACTTGTTTATTTTTGCTTTTGTATCCTGAGCTTTTGATGTGATATGCTAAAGGCCAATGTCAAAAAGCATTATCTCTATGCTTTCTTTCAGGACTTCTTTGGTTTTTGGGTTTTCACACCTAGATTGTTTTTCAATTTTGAGCTGATTTTTATGTATAGTGGAAGATAACAGTCCACTTTTTTTCTTTCTCATGTGGAAATCCCGTTTTCTCAGCACCTTTCATTCCAGAGACTGTTCTTTATCTTTCATGTCCTATCAATGCCCTTGTCAAAAATTAGTTGGCTATGTATGTTTGAATTTATTTCTGGACTTTCTCTGCTGCTCCATCGGTCTTCGTTTTTATGTTAGCACCATACTGCTTTGGTTACCACTGCTTTGTAATACACAGTAATACTTCTGTTCATGAACAATTTGGTTTCTGAACACAAGTGTTCGGCAAAATTTTGCTTCCATTTGCGAAGTCCACGTTGGATGATGAGCGTGACTGTGGTCATCTTCCCTGCATGAACACAGAAGTGACCATCCTCCCCAGAATCATGGAACAAATTACTTTCATGAATGAAGGTACCACTGTAATTTTAAATCATGAAGCTTCCAACTTTCATTTTCTATACTATTGCGTTGGTTATTTGGGTTTTTTGTTGTTGGTTTCAAACAAAATCCAGGATTGTTTTTCTGCTTTTTTGAAGAATGTCATTGGAATTTTATTAGGCAAAGTATTACATCTGTATATTGCTTTGGGTAGCATGGACATTTTAAGAATATTAATTCTTCTTATCCATGAACATGGTATATCACTCCATTTGTTTTTTTTTCTTCTTTAATTTCCTTCGTCAATGTTTTATAGCTTTCAGTGTACAAATCTTTTTATTTCCTTGGTTAAACTGATTCTAGTTTTATATTTTTGATGCCATCATAAATGAGGTTGCTTTCTTGATTTGTTTTTTCAGTTAGATTATTTGTGTTTATAAACATTATTGACTTTTGTATGTTGATTTTGTATCCTGCAACTTTACCTGATTCACTTATCAGTTCTAATAGTTTTTTTTGGTGTGTGTGTGGAATCCTTCCTATGTATAGAACCATGTCATCTGCAAACAAAGATAATCTTACTTTTTCCTTTTCAACGTGAATGCTTTCTCTCTCTCTCTCTCTCTCTCTCTCTCTCTCTCTCTCTCTCTCTCTCTTTCTTTTGCCTGATTGGCTCTTTCTAAAACATCTAATGTTCTGTTGAATAGAATTGTTGAAAGTGGCACCTGTCTTCACTGGGTCTTAGTGGGAAAGCTTTCAGCTTCTTACCATTGATTATGATGTGGCTGACAGCTTTTCACAAATGGTCTTTATTGTGTTGAAAAATTGTATTTCTATACTTAAACTGTTAAGTATTTTTATCAAGAAGGGAAGCCAAACTTTGTCAGATGTTTTTTCTGTATCAATGGCTTTTAATCTCCCATAATGTAAAGTATCACATTGACTGACTGATTGATTAGGATATTTTATTTACTTTTTTAAATTTTATTTTAATGGTACATTTTAGATGTACATAGTGATAACATTCATCATAGGGGATTTGTACCTATACATGATATATCTTGTTGCTTCTTTTTTTCCCACCCCCTCCCCTTCCTTCACCCCCTCCTCCCGCCTTATTTACAAATATTTTAAATAAGCCACGTACAACAGGAATAAATTCCAGTTGGTCATCATGTATAACATTTTTGATGCAATGTTGAATTCAGTTCACTCACTAATATTTTATTGAGGATGTTTGCATCAATGTTCATCAGAAATATTGGTCTGTAGTTTTCTTTCTTGTGCTATTGTTGTCTGTCTTGGGCATCAGGGTGATGCTGACCTCGCAAAATGTATTTGAAAGTATTTTCTCTGGCTCCATTTTTCTGGAAGAAGTTAAGACATATTGATAATAATTCTTGAATACTTGGTAGAATTCTTCAGTAAAGCCACATGCTCTTGGCTTCCTTTGTTAAATGATCTATATTTGCTTCTTCATCTCCTTATATGTTATCATCTATCTAACTTTTTAATTTTTACCTTACTTAGTCTTAGTAAGTAGTATCTTTTCCATTTTCTCTAAGTTATCTAACTGGTTGGCACATAATTGTCCACAATGTTCCTTATGATCTTTTTTATATTTCTGAAGTATCTATTGAAATTTTTCCACTTTTATTTCTGATTTTATTTATTTGAGTCATCTTTCTTTTTCTCTTGGTCTAGCTAAAGGTTTGCTGATTTTTTTTTTTAAAGAACCAACTCAACGTTTTAATTTTTTATGATCTTTCTGTCCTTGCTTTGATTCAGTTCCTTTTTTTGATCGTTATATTTCTTTCCTTCTGCTCCCCTTTGATTAGGTTCTTCTTTTTACAGCTTTCTGAGATATAACATTAGGTTATTTTGGAGGAGTTTTTTTTTTTAAATAGGAATTAATTACTATAAAATTCCTGGTTTGACCTGATTTTGTTGCATCCCATACGCTTTGATATGTTGGGTTCCATTGCCATTTATCTTGTTAGTTTTTTACTTTTCCTTTTGAATTTTCTCACTCATTCATTGTTCAGGAATGTGATGTTTAATTTCCACATGTTTGTAAATCTTCCAAGATTCCTTCTGTTATTGATTTCTAGTTTCATACTGTTGTGGTTGAGAAAAACACTAGACATTATTTCAATCTTCTTGAATTTGTTTGAACTTATTCTGTGGCTCCACATATGGTCCATCCTGGAGAACATTCCATGAGTGCTGGAAAAGAATATGTATTATGCTTCTAGTGGATGGAATGTTATATATATGTCCATGAGGTTCATTCAGGGTAAAGTGCAGTCAGGTCCAATATTTCCTTATTAATTTCCTTATTAATTTCTTGCCTTGATTCCATTGTTGAAAGTGGGGTATTGAGGCCACCTACTATTATTGTTTTGCTGTCTGTTTTTTTTTCTCCATGTCCATGAATATTTGCTTTACATATTTAGGTGTTCTGATGTTAGGCATATCTAGATTTATGATTATTCTGGTCTCTTGATAAATTGACCCCTTTATCATCAAATAATGACCATTTTGTCTATCATAAAAGTTTTGACTTGAACTTCATTTTATTTACATATAGCTACCTTTGCTCTCTGTTGATTACTGCTTATATGGAATATAGACTTCTGCCCCTTCACTTTCAGCCTGTTGTGTCCTTAATGCTAAAATGTTTCTCCTGTAGATGGCAGGTAGTTGGATCTTGTTTATTATTCATTCAGCTACTATGTATCTTTTGATTGGAGAGTTTGATCCACTTACATTTAGGTTTATTGATAAGTAAGAGCTTGTTCTGCCATTTTGTTGTTTTTTGGTTGTTTTCTAGATACTTTATTCCTCTTTTTTGTCTACTTTCATTATTTGGTGATTTTTCGTGGTGCTAAACTTTCATTCCTTTTCCTCTCACACATATGCGTGTGTGTATATGGGCATATATCTGTACATATATGTATGTATTTTATGTATCCATCTATTGTAGTCTTTTGCTTTGTGGTTATCACGGGGCTGACACTACATATTGTGTATTTATAATAGACTATTTTAAGCTGGTAACGACCTACCTTCAGTCACGTACGTATGCTCTAGACCGGCGATGGTGAACCTTCCCGAGCTTTCAGTGATAACAAATGGCCTGCTGTGGCATGTGTGCCGCAGGTTCACCACCACCGGTCTAGACTTTCACCCTCCCCACTACGATTTTCATTTTTATTGTCCCAAGTTACAATTTTTAATGCTGTGTATTTCTTAACAACTTTTTGGCTCTATGTTGCTGTTTTCAACTATTTGTACTTTTAACCTTCATGACAGAGATTTGAAAGATTTGCACACCACCATTTTCATCATGAAGCATTCTGAATTTGAGTATGAATTTACCTCTCCCAGTGAGTTTTGTGCTTTCAGGATAGTGATCACTGTCCTCACCTTCTCACGGTTAAGACAGTCCCTCCCGGGACACGGCTACTGTGGCCGTCCCAGCAGTCATGCTCCTGGTTGCTTCTCCATTTGCGCAAAGTCTCAAGTCACCAGAAGCAGGGACCCTCTTGGTCCTTCCTGAGCATGTGGAGGGCCCGGGCATCCAGCAGCCGACAGGTGTATGTGCTGTTCTATAGTCTCGTGAATTTAGGTGATTTCGGAGCTCTCCACGCACTTCTCTTTCTCTAGTTTTTGCTTTTAAATTTTTGGTTAGCCTACTGTTTGTTCTGTCTGTGATTCCCTGCCTCAGGCATGATGTTAAACAATTGCTGCCGATTATTTCCAACAAATCCCCACAGGCAAAAACGCTATTTGCATTGGCTGAGATCTGAGTCAGGTTGAACAAAGAAAAGCCTTTCAGAGAACCATCAGACACTCCAGTAATGACCGTCTGCCTCTTCCAATGACCGGCTGCTTGGCTGCTGGTTTTGTGAAGGAGGCTACTTGTTGTCAAGACTACCATGGGGCTGGGAGGCAGGAGAAAGAACGAGGCAAGCTAAAAGGGCACACTGCTCCGTGTTCTTACTAGATTTCAGCCATTTTTTCCTGGAATAAATGACCGATTGATGGAGATCTTTGGCATCCTGGAAAAGTTGAATCTGACTGCTTTTCCCCAGTGTTCTCACTGCAGGTGCGGAGGGAGGAGTTTTTGGACAGGCTCCCTCTACCGTCAGCGGTAGCTCCTGGAACTCCGAACAGCAGGTAAAACATTGTCCATATGAGATTTTGCAGTACCAACGAACACGTCAGCAATCATGTCACGAGTGATCGCTGCTATATGAGGAATTCACAAGGATCAGGAGTGTTTATGCCTGTGGTCCGTTTGGGGATCAGTAATTTATCCTTCTCAGGAAGCTCAAATTCCGGTACAGTTGTGTGTCACTGTGATGTTGTAGTATTTCTTTATCTCTGTGACTTTTCTTTGAAATTATGGGCGGGTGGCTTAGGGCCAGGTAATGCAGAGATGTAAGAATCAAAAGGGGGAGTTTGTGTTCTTTATGTTAATCAGATTACCTGGGTACCTTCCTGGAACCAGTCTCTTTGCCTTTGTCTCTCTGACTGTTGGAATCTGGCTGCCTTTGTGTTTCTAATTATTTGATTATAGCTGTCTAGTTTTCTGAGTTTAATGAGGCCTTTACCCTCTCTTTTCCCTACCCCCGGGGACCCCTGTTCCTACAATAGCATAACACAGAATAGATCTGAACAAATATTTCTTCATGAAAAACACTGCCAGTAATCAAAGACAAAAACTGTCTACCAAAGGAATTTGTTAATGCTAATAAAACATGGGTGATATAAAAATTAATAATGCAGTGTGAAATAATGCAATGTAAAATAACCGTCTCTGCTTGGTTTATGCACTTGACTAACTAGCTAGTTTGGTGTGCAGACAGTTGTGTGGCTATTCCAGTCTCAGTGGCATCCTAGTTCTTTTAGACACAACTTTAAGTTTTATAATCTTTGGGTTCTTGACTGGTAGATTTCAGATCTACAGATAGGAAATCTCATTTGTACGTGGACTACCAAGAGAGTGTTGAAATACAGAGCCTTCTGCTTTCCTCTTCCCAGGACTCATGTTTACTGTTTAAGCACAGCTTCCTTCCCGCTTTGAATTCCTGCCTATAAAGTAGAGTCTTTCACAGAACCACTGGAGACATACACACTTGAGTCTCCTCCCATAGTCAGCTGCTGCTTCAGGAAAATGCAAGGAACTTTTTATAAAGCAGTTGAATCCCCCAGTAAGCACTGCTAAAGAGAGATCTATCCATAGATGCTAAAATTACTAGGTTAATTTTTGAGCAGAAACAAGATGTGGATAGTTCCAAAGTATCCACCCCAATTGGTAATGCCAAAGGATAAGGTTAGCATTGTCAGTAATAAGCTATAGTGCTGACATTGGGATCCCTTCGAGGAAGCATTGAGAAGGACATTTCCTTGCCCCAGAGGCATAACTTGAGGCAAATCATGGGAAAACATTGGGCAGATCTAAATCAGAGGCCATTCTATGGAACAGACACTGTACTTCTACCATGTCAAAGTCATGAAGGAGAAGGAAAGACTGAAGAATTGTCACAAATTGCCAAAATAAAGAGAAGTAATAACTAAATGTGGGATCCTTGACAGAATACTGGAACAGAAAAAAATATCGGAAGAAAAATAGTGACTTTTTTTCTGGTTCTGGGGATTGAACCCAGGGCTTTGTACCTGCTAGGCCACCACTCTGCCACCAAGCCACACCCTTGAAATGAGGCCTACAGTTTAGTTAGTGGTATTGTGCCGATGTTAGTCCCATAGCTCTGCTGTACTACAGACACCCAAGGTGCTACTGTTAGGAGAAGACTGATGGGGGCGGCTGCAAACCTTCGCATTGTTTTTGCGTAGGTTTCTGTATTGTCAGTGTCCCGGTACCATCTGTGAGTCCACCAGTGCTCAACTAACCAGGAGCTAAAATCAGCTCAAAGTGAAAAGTTCAACGAAAACAGCTGCATCCACTTTTTAATGTCTTTTTTTTTGTTCCTCTAATAATTTTTGTCATCTTAATCAAAAACTTGATTTTTCGGATATAGTATTGTAATGGAAATATGACTGGACTAATGCTGACTGAGGGTGGGAACACTGCTAACAAGAGGATTGTGCCAAAGCCAGATTGGACTCTTAGATTCTCAGGACACTTTCTCAAAGTTTGGATTACACCTTGTTTTGTGTTCTAGATGCATAACACACTGACGCTAACACGATTTACAATAGATGTGGGATTTACTACAATGACTTGACTAGAACTTGCCACTTAACGTTTGATGCAATAGCTGGAATTCTTACTCCTTAAGGACACAGGGATTCATAGCTTATTGGTTACTTTGAAATCTGGGGATTTGGTTTTGTGTTTTTCCATATTTAAGAGATGTTTAAATGCAAACGAGATGTGGAAAGTTGGAAAGATAAAATGGTGCATGTAAAGCTGAGTGTCGTCAGGTGTAGCTGGCCATAAACACTGGTCTAGATGTGCCTGGAGAGTGCCCCTAAAGGTTCAGATGCCGGAAGCCTGGTCCTGCCTGGTGCTGTTGAGACGGAGGAACTGTTAAAACAGAGGTCTTGTAATTAGGCCATGAGGGCACCAGTCCAAAATAGATTACTCTTGGGAGTTCTCACTCTGGTAAGACTAGATTAGGATTGTGAGGACAGATTGTTAAGAAGGACCCCCACCCCAAATGTACTTGGCCTCTTTTGTACCCAGCCATGTTGTGTCACAGCTCTGGTGACCCTAACTAGGATGGGACAATGCTGTTTAGAACCTCCAGCTTCCAGAATTGTGAGTCAAATGAACTTCTTTACTTTATAAGTTATCAAGCCTCAGGTATTTTGTTATAATGACACAAAACAAGCTAAAAGAGTTATGGAGTCCTAGTCATTTTGTCTGTGAGGAAGTATCAACCAAACCCATGCCGCTCCACCTCCAGTGTGGATAGGAATCTCCTGAGGGTTTTGGAAAAATGAAGATGTTGATTTGGTAGGCCCGTGTTGAGCCTGGGAGTCTGCATTTCTAACAAGTCCTCTGGTGACACCTCTTTGGTGTCTGTTGGTCCTGGCACAACATTTCGAGTAGTAAGGACATAAATGACCAGAGATGTGCTGCAGATGAGTCCTGTCTATGTTGGCTGTAATTTTAAACAAATGAAATATTTAGATACCTAAAGACAGTTTGGCTACATGATAAAAAGGTGAGGAAATTTCACCAGTGAAATGAATTTTAGGGAGAGGAAGTGCTGTATGGGACACACGCATTCTTTGAATATCTTAAAATTTTCTGAGTGGTAACATGGAAAGAAAAGAGACTGTGGCTTCAGTCTCGGATTAGGCGGAGCAGATCAAGATCAAGGGCAGGTGGAAACATCCGCTAGGCATACAGAAATCCCCCAGAAGGGAGTTTGCCACTGCCACCAGGGGGCGCCCCTCCACAGCCTTTCCCTGCTCGCAACGCTGAGTTGTTCTGTCCTGGGTGGCTGGTGCCCGCTGGGGCCCATGGGATCAGGAAACGAGCTAGGGATAGGAGGGGCGCAGCCAGGCCCCTCAGGTTTCTTTGGAGATGAGGACTTGGCCATGAGTCATGCGTTTACAGTTCTTGGGTCGTTACACTGTTGTCGGATGGGAAGGGGGATTTAGAAAATATATCTCCAGGTTCTTTATTCGTGCAGGCAGTGAATTGCAGGAGCGAATTTTAGGGCATTAGGAAAGTTTATTTAAGTAACAAAAGGGAGCCTGGTTTGGCCAGGTGGGTAAAATAACCAGCTGATGCTGCAGTTAGGAATCTGAAAAGGCCTAGGAGACTAGGGAGCAGGGGGCAAGCGCACAAGGCAGAAGGGAGAGTGCGGGGAGAGAGGGGGCGAGAGAGGCAAGAGGGTGAACTCGTGGTGCCATTCATATTTATCTGGATTCTGTTCTCGTGAGAGTTTCTGGATCCCGTGAGAAGAGGGGCGATTGGAATTTCACCCCCCAGGCTGACGTCAGGTCAAAGCCACTCCCCAAGGTTATGTTCATCTTCCCAGCCAGGTCAGGCCACGCCCTAATCCTATATCAACACCAGACAGCTGAGCTGGGCCGCAATGGGCGGATTCTGCAGTCTAGTGGGATGCATTTGTTGGGATTTTCCTCCTTGGGATAACATGGAGCCCATGACACAGGTTGACCTTTCCTTTGAAAGTTCTGTATTTTCTTTCTTTCTTTTTTAAATTTTTATATTTACCAAGAACATGTATTGGTACATTGTATACCTAATGATCATAATCAACATGGTTATTTTGTACCTGTACAAAATGTATCTTGGTTTTCCCCCCTCTTCCCCTCCCCTCCCTTCCATTCACCCACCCCTCTCTATTTGCAACAAGTTTATTTACATTTTTCCATTTTTTCCCTTTCATCTTACTTTTCTTTTAACCTTCCTTTATCCCCCTTTTCCCTATCTAGTTCTCCTCTCTTTTGAATACTTTTTTTTTTTAAAGTTCCGTATTTTCAAAATTCGTCCTTGCTGCAAATGTCCTACCAGAGAACAGTTGTTTCTATCATTTGCAGGGAGCCTGAGGCACAGGGAGAAGGGACCATAGTTGAGACCTGTGGCCAGGTGAGAATCCCAAGTCCAGCCTCCTGCTGAGTCCTGGAGAGGAGGGTCTGGCATGAGTCGCGGCCCAGGCCTGGAGACTGCATCCTGGACTGCAGGCCAGGAGGCCGAGCCGGCTCCGTGGGCCGAGGTTGCACCATGGTCACCCTCGTGCACAGGTTGGCTGGTCTGCCGTGCTGCACACAAACAGCCTCCTTTATGCCTTCTTTATTTTTTAAACTGAAAAATGTGGCACACAGATGGGACAAAAATAATTTCAAAAACTACAGTAGAGTATTAAATAAAAAGCAGAAACCCCTCTTTATTCCTTGGTCCCTACCTGAGTCCTATCCAACAATCCCACCTCCAGGAGAACACATTGTTAATAATTTTAAAATCCTCAAAGGACAAAAACTAAGTATTCGTAATTTGAGGAATTTGTTCATTCTATGAGAATCATATATACATCTATGGAGAGAGCATGAGAGGAAGATGTGATTTTCCTGAACTTTACAAAATAGGAGGACACAATTCATCGTGCAGCTTCCTTTTTAAAAAAAAAACTTAAGGTATGTATCCTGACCTATTAAGATGAGGTTTTGAAATTTTAAAAATGTGAAAGACATCGTATTGGAGTGATACATGCATGCCCATGTTTACAACAGCACAACTCACAGCTGCTAAATCTTGGAAGTGGACTATAAAATGGACAAATAAAATTAAATAACGTGCTATTTACACACAGTGGAGTACTACTCTGCCATAAAGAAAGATAAACTTAGTCATTCGTAGGAAAATAGATGCACCTTGAGACCATAATATTAAGTGAAATAAATCAGGCGCACAAGCTCAGCTACATGTCTCATGGTTTCTTTTATCTGAGATACCCAAAATGTAACTAAAGAACAAAATGAAAGCTAGATAATAGGAAATGGAGCTATAGATCTTTTTCAAATGGGAAGAGGATCAAGAGATGGAGGGTGGGGAATGAGAAGTAGGAAAAGGGGATGAAGAAGAATTAAAATGTGTTATGCACATGGACCAACCCCACAAAGGGAATGTGGTCATTATGGACTGTAAAGTGTACTAGTACAAATAAAAATTGGAGGAGAAATAAAGATGAGTTTATTATTTGCCAAAAAGATAATCTTATCTTGATTAAAAACATGGAATTTCTAAGCCTAATAGTAACAAAACCTGTGAACAAAAACAAGTCCCTGGGTACTCCCCGGCTCCTTTGTGACACTTGAAACCTGCACACCCAGGTGGACACAGGAGAGTTGGAGGTGTTCGTGAGCTTTCTGTCTGAGTGATCCTGATATTACAAGCGAATTGCTCAAACCGTGAATTCTTATCTCTGTCTTCCGTCTTCTGAGAATTCTTAACTCTGTCTTCCAAGAACTCTGAGTTCTGAGAATAGAACACAGGAGTCTATTACTGTTGCGATGTTGAATTTTTTTATAGATGTCATTTTTAAAAAAAACAATACTTAGTTGGGTATGGTAGCACACACCTGTAATCCCAGCACTTGGAGGGCTGAGGCAGGAGGATTGTCATGAGTTCAAGACCAGCCTGAACTGGAGAGACTCTGTCTCAAAAACACAAAACCAAAAAACCAAAAAACGTACTCATGTGAAACAAGAGATGCAGGAATATCTAGAGGATGTATTGAGTACTCTGCATTTCTTCAAAACACCCAAACAAATCCATTGAAAATATTGACAAACAGGAACCAGGTGACCAGGTGTCATACTTTCCCTTTTTAGACCGCCTCCTCCACCCCCAGGGTTCACTCAAAGCACACGCCAACCTGCTCCTTTCTCAGGAACAGGTCTCAAACTGCAACAAGGTAGACTCCTCGGGGGCCCGCCGACAGCGCAGCCTAGCGGGACTCCTGCTCCCCGGCACTCGGTGGGGCTGGGATGGACATCTCTGCGGTACCTTTTATGGCATAGAACCGGAAGGATGCTCTGTGACCATCGGGCGGGTGTGCATCTTTCCAGGTGGTACCTGTTCTACTTCACTCTCCTTCGGAAGACAAAAGGGTGGAAGGCGTGCCCATGACATGGGATGAACTGCCTTTTTCCATTACGGGCTCCTCAGATGCTTCTGAGCCCGGGAATTCCGCTGGCTTGTCAGAGGCCCGTCAGGGCCCTGCCATCCTGTAGTCGTCCCATCCGCAGTGGGGAAACCGGCTTGCTCAGCAGCCCAGGACTGTTTCGGCCTTACGAGACGGGCCAGTCTGGGAGGTCATTTATTTGTCTCTGATCCACATGTCTGATTATTCTTGGCTTACACTAAACTTGGAAGAGAACTGAAGTGTCAGGTAGAAAGAAACATACACTTACACAGAATGAAAGAGTCATTCCAGCTACACACACGGGTGTGCACGGCGCTGACCAAAATAGCCTCCACTTAGCTGCAGTTCAAAGGTGGGTGACCGCAGCCTACGGGAGCAGGGCGGAAGGGAGAGTTAGGTTGGGGGAGATCATCGCCTGGGAGGCAGGAGATGCCAGGAGATGGGGGGTGAGCAGGGAATGTTCTGCTTCCTGATTCGGGACTTACTGGGTGGGATACGTACACACCCGCAAAGTCACTGAGCTAGGTGCTTAAACTGCGTGTGTCATGCTCTATGAATATTACGCCTCAGGAAACTGTTTTAGAAGGTAGCTGGGAGTATGAGGCTAGTTCACCAGGAAAGTATCTGTCATGTCCATGAAGTGAGTTAAAAATCACCAAACAAATGCACACAGCTGGGCCAAAGAAAATTAAAAACTGGGAAGTACTATGGGACGAGTGGTTTCTTTACACTCCAGTCATGTCCCGCATACCTAAACTAACTCCGGGCCCTCCTGCCCTTGCGCTGCTTTCAAAGGGTTCAAAATGGGGAGTGTAGACTCGCTGCAGAGGAGGGACTGGCTTTTTGTCCTTTAAAATGCTGCTCCGGGAGTGAGTGTCCAAAGAAACAGTCTTACGGGGTCTGTGATAACAACAGGGGCCTGGATAGCAGCTCGTTAGGTCTTCCTTGGGAACTGGGGTCTGTGCAAATCTCTGTGAGGATGTGTGTGTAAGGGACTCACCTGGAGGCGACAGAGCGCCCACCGCTGTGACAACTTCCTGAGACTGTGTTGGGGTTACACAGAGATGAGAAGCCTGGCCAGGACCGGCCCATGGAAGGATGGCTCCCTTTCAGCCTCCTGTCTTCCATTGTTGCTCCTCCTGTGCCTGAGGGCTTCCATGGACAGCTAGTGGTCCTTATTTGCTTGGACCTCATCTCCTTGCCTCACAGCACAGTGATGGAAGGTGAGTGTCTTCTGTGGTTTTCTGTTCTTCTTCCTCACCTGCTTCTAAACGGCTGGTTTGTGTGACACTGGCAGCATTTGGTTTTATGGAGACACAACCTCGCTTTGTCGTAGAAACTGCTGTCAGGTCTGGGCACCGTGGGCGAGGCAGGTTGGACAGTTGGAGAGGCCGAGGGGTGGCCCAGGCTGCGCCTCTCTCCGCACAGATTAGGCCCCACTTGCTGGTGGGTGGGAGGCCGGGCCAGCATGGAGTCAGCGATGTGGTTATGGGGGCCTTTTGGTTTTTGTTATAAAGGCAGGGCTGGGAGAAAGAGGAATCATGGCTACGCCCCCCATTGAGCCCCACGAGGTCTCTACGGGAGATGGAAACTAGTAACAGGGTATGGACAGTGCGCCCAGCACCAGCCAGGTGCGAGGTGCCCTACACACACACACCTGTGTAGTCTCTGGAAGGCTAGAGGTGGAGGACGAAGCCGTTTTTGCCAGGCAGGGTCATTCTCAGACTTTCTCTGACCTTTATGGGAGCCTGAAATCTTCTTACGGGCACCTGCACAACACGTCGACCAAATGCACACAGATAGAGCAATGAAAGGTGACAGCCAACTCAGGACCCTTGAAGATACTGGTAGGTGAAGGTCATGCACACATCACATTCTTCACCCTGGCTCTTGCGCCCTGCTTCCAAAATCCAGTCTCCGGCGTGACTTCCTGGGACAGGTGGGGCAGCAGCAGCGCTTCTCTTGGTACAGGAGCCCCTCAGGGCTGACCCTGTTCCTCCAGTGCCCAGGGGTCCCGAGTGCCGCCTCCACCCCGCGTTTGCCGGATGGGGGCGCTGCAGATTTCCGCAGACATGCCATCCCTGGGGGAGTGAGGAGGCCACCAGGGCTAGCGTGCTGTCAGCTGGGGAAGTCTTCTTGCCTGGGTTGGGGCTGGCTGCTAGGGTCCTTGTGTCTGCTTTCCTGCACAACCTCCCATGGCTCCGAAACCCGTGAGAGTAGCAACTCGAGACTCCTCTCTCCGGCCACGGGCGAGTTCTCTCTCCCCAAGGAAACCGCGGGTGCCCCTGGGTGCTCCCGTCACCCCCCTCGCCCCCGTTCCTGCGCCTGTGGCATCTTCCCCTCTAAGCAAGGAGTGTTCGTCCTGAACCCACTCAGTTCCAGGTTCAGCCTCTCACCTTTTACTTTTTCTAGCTTTCACTAGGAAA